>CM076580.1:136340349-136515719 GCA_034641835.2 Pinus albicaulis | reverse complement strand
CGACGCTTTGTGTATGTGTTGTGAGGAATAATTATATAGTTCAACTTAATGGTTCATTATATAATCATGTGATCATCACCAATGATATATCTTAAAAAGCAACTGAAAAGCCATGTGTACAAAATCGATGTAAACTCTAGAGAGTGGCTCTCATATCACTATGTAAATTTTTGTACGCTACTTCAACAAAATTATAAGATAAACTGTAATACACATCATATATGCACCATAACAATTGGTAGAGGGTAAAACCCACCTGCCACACCTTTGTACTCGATCCGATTTTCTCTGTCAACTCTTCTAGCTCTGGGAGTTTCCTTCAAGGATCATAATACCCCCAAGGCCTGTTATCACCCTAGTAATTCTCAGGTTGTGGGATAGGGATTTTTGTAGTTAAGAACACCAAGGGTAACCAAGAACCGCTTTGGGAATTCAAGATCTAGCCTTCTTGAACTCTAGAGAGGGATCTCTCCGTATGATTTAGCTTTGTTTTAGTAACAGATATTAGGCTAGCTATGATTGTGTATTTGGGTTTGATTTTAAAATATTGGTGGGAATAAAGAGATTTCAAGGTTAACGAGAAGGATCTACCAGAATATTGGGCAATGGAGTCAACTCTCTAGGCAAGCAGAACTAAGAAATAAGGCTCAGAGATGCAAATGTGCTAAGGGCAAGATAGGTGACCTTCTAAGGCTATATATAGGCTTGATTTGATGGAGTGGATGGAATCTGAGCAAAAGGGCACTTAAGAATCCTTAAGCTACAGATAAGAAGATTGAAGAAGGGGATCTAACTGGGAACCGTAGAACTGCCCATAAGGTTTTACGAACAGGCTATTACTGGCCTACCATCTTTAAGGATGCCAGAAAATTCGTGCAGGCCTGTGATAGCTGCCAAAGGGCAGGACGCCCTGGGCAGTCTGATGAAATGCCTTTGAACCCTCAACTAGTGATTGAACCATTTGAACGTTGGGCACTTGATTTTTTTGGCCCTATTAGTCCTCCCTCAAACCAAAAAACATACATCCTAGTTGCAACCGAATATGTCACTAAGTGGGTCGAAGCAGAGGCAGTTTCAAAAGCTACAGAGGACTCTGTAGTACAGTTTCTTTTCCAAATATTTGTGCGCTATGGTCTCCCAAGGGACATAATCACGGATGGAGGACCACAATTTGTAGGTAATAAATTAGCTGAAACATTGCAAAACTACCACATTCAGCACAAAATTACAACTCCATATCACCCACAGGCCAATGGCCAAGTAGAGAGCACGAACAAAGTAGAAAACATTAAAATGCCAAGTAGAGAGCACAAACTATAGTTGTCTTGAGAAATTTTATTCACACTGAATACTTTGAATTGTTAAGTATTTATACAAAAAAATGTTTACAAAATATCTCAGGAATTGAGATGATGTTTTAATCAAAAATAGGAAACAATTTCCTGTTTTTTATCCATTAAATTCACAGCAAATCTGTGAATTCTTGCCACTTTTCTGCAGAGGGGATCTTCATAGTCTTCAATTTTCTGTAACTTTCATCTGCCTCTATATACTTGGCAAAGTTAGGCTTTATAGTGAACATATGCCTGATCTCATTATCTAAAAAGAACAGATTTTCAAAATACTGAAGAAGTATTCTGCCTGTTGGTGATCCTTGAGGCAGTTGTTGTCTGGTTTGCTCTTTTGCATGATTTCTGATTTTTAGATCATACTCTTTATGAGGCATTAACTTGTCATTCAATGCGTGAATATCAGGAAAACCTGCTTCTGACAATGTTTTGTATTTGGCTAAAAATCTTGAGATGGATAAATTCATGTCTTTACACCGGTCCTCTAGAGTACTCATTATGTTTCTTTTGTTCAGGACCTTTTTTATTTGAAGAATGGTTTCTGTTCTATCAACAATTTTAAATTCTTCCAACTCTTCCCTGGTCTTACTGTTTAAAAAGGCTATGAGTTGGATTTCTTGGGCTGGTTTTTTGTCAATTTCCCTCTTAGTCTTGTCAATCTCTGCACTAGCAACTTGAAGTAACTCCCTCTGTTCATAAATTATCCGAATTGAAGACCATTGAGAATGAATGCCATCAATAATTTTGGTCCATAAATGACTTTTTATAAAGGCCACTTGATCTGTAAGATTTACTTGTGCTTGCAGAATCTTTACCTATTCTTGTAGTCGATCAGCCCTTTGCTCATGTCCTCTAGAAGTAGTCAAGGCATCATTTTTGGATTTTCCAAATTTTTAATAGTGCCTCTCAAACTAAGAATCTCTTTATCTTGGTCTTGTGGTGTGGTCCTCTGTGAGGATGAAGAAGAAGAGGCAGAGATTAGAGAAGTAATTGGCACTGCAGTTGGCAGTACTCCTTTCGGTGCCAAGTGTTCTGCCAAAGTAGATGGTATAGCAGTGTTTACAGTGGGGATCATTGTAGGAATGACCATTGGTTGTGCTTTTCTTAGTTCTTCATTCTCTTTCATTAGAGCTTCCATTTGACTTTCCATTGTTTTTATCTGACCTGACATTTGATGTACAAGCTCCTTTAAATCATCATTCTCTGTTTTTTGCTGTAGAATTTCTTTTTCTTGAGAGTTTTCACTCTGAGGCAACTTCAATTGTTTTCTAAGAGCAACTATATCCTCATTTTTCTGTTTAATTAAGACTTTTTCCCCGTCAATGTTGGCTGGGTCACCCCCTGCTTCAATCACTATATCTTCTAGTGCTTTTATTCTTAAATTATTAGCATACAGTGAGGCTTTGTCCAACCTCATTTGATTTTGGAGGTTGAGCACTGTTTTCTCAAGCCTAATTGATTTCATAGTTTTATTGACAATTTTGGAATATAGCATTTTAGTATTGCTCCTATGAAATTCAATTTGATCTAATTCATGAATGGCATCTGCATCCAGTTCAAGATCTGTTTTGGAATAATCTGCCACTGATTTTGGCTCAGCCACTGTAGGCTTCAATAATGACATTACCAATTTATTGGATGAATAATCAAATGCTGAAAGAATCCTGTCTTTGTTTCTAGGCTTTTCTTTAAGAAATCTAGAATGAGCTTGATTCTTGAGCTCTTCATTCTTCTCTTTAATCTGTCTGAATCTGATCTGAATCTCTGACTCTGTATTGTCAGTTTCGTGAGAAGAAGGAGGCAAATCGACAGTAGCCTGGTTTTCCTTCATGACTGTATCTTTTTTTTGTGTTCCAATTTTTACATTTTGAAACTCTTCTAATGTTTGAGTAACTATTGTTGTTGCTTCATCATTTATATCAATATTTACAGCCTTATCCTTTTCTTCTTCTGTTGACTTGCTTCTTTTACTATAAGGAGTTCTGAATTTTATGTCCTCAATAGTCTCAGCTATGAAACTATCTCCTTCTCTATCTCTTTTATGTACATTATAAATATCTTTGCTTGTAGACCCAACCTGTACTGTCTGTTCAATCTGTTTGCCTTTGCCACTGTCTACCTGTATTACCTGTACTGCCTGTGAATCATCATCAGATAGGGTGTTTGGCTCCCATTCAATTTTATTTACATATCTTTCAATATGGGGCTTAGGATCAAGCAAGTAAATAGGCAACTTACATTTTACCCTTATTGCACTCAAAATACCTTGTGGGTCATACTTCCATGTAAAACTACATGGGAACTTATACTCTTTAAGTTTGACATTTATCTCATTGGCAGCTTCTCTGTTATTCACAATGAATGGCCCAATTTTATTTTTCAGCTTAAATTGGGTCTTTTCTTGAAAGCTATGAAGTGGATTTCATCTACATTCAATAGTTGTCTCAGATATTCTAAAGCAAATATTCTTGTAGTTACAAATTTGGGTAACTTATATGGGGCCAGGGATGAGCCATACACTCTTATTTCTGTATGATTTTGATATAAATACCAATCTCCAATTTTGTAGCTCTCTGATAACTGCAGAATTCTTCTTGTCTCATCATTGATCCTAGGGATCTCCTCTTTTTCCAAGAGATACATAGCAGGGGCTATAAATGAGTCATTGAAATTTGTAAAACTATACTCTTTGTTCCATTTCCTTAGAATAGATGACCAAAATACTACTGATAGAAATTTTCCTTCTGCATCCACTTTCTGACATTCAATTGGAAACTTATTTGTTTGATAATATAGGAAGAGGTGTAGTAGATAAGAGGAGTATCTGAAAACTCCTTCTTCTGATAATTTGGATAACTGATAATGCATATTATCAGCAATACATCTAGCAAAATTGAACTGAATGGATGGTGATTGACCAGGGTTTAGAGTTGATAGAAAACCTAGGATAGCCACATCAGTGAATTCATCGCTGGCGTATCCTAGTATGAAGGAGAGCATTGAGACAATCTGTCTAGTTTCATCTGGGAAATCAACGGTGTCGAAAGGAGGATCTAACTTAGGAATATCAACTTGATTTGGACAAAAAGTCTGGTATATTTTGAATCTAGCATTGAAATCCAAGTCAAGATATAGTTGGGTTAAATCTTCTCTTGTTAGGGTAGCAGAATCAGGGTCATGATTCATTTGCAGCATGGAATTTATCGAATCTTCAGTGATGTAAAACATGATTTCTTTTTCTTTGTTTACAATACATCTTTTTTCTGGCATATAATAGGCTTGGCATAATTTGATAAAGTCAGGAACAGAATGAGTGAGAGGGGCAATATATCTAGGCAGATTGGATTCCCAAATTGGAATATCTTTGTCACCCTTTTCCACTGATTTGCCATAGCACCAATTATAGACATCAAGCACGTTAAATTCTACATTAGGGTCTATTATTAGACAGTCCTGATCAACTAAAGGGCTCTTCTCTGGAGAAATGACTGGAGGCTGGACTGGTCTGACCACTTCTATAGAATCAGCCGTGAGTGCAGGAGTTGGTTTGTCGATTTTGAAGGACATAAGCTGAGGAAACTTTGCAGAAGACTTCTTTTCAGATTTTGGGCCTCCATTCTTGGGGGTTACCTGCTTCTTGGTCATTTTTAATAATGAACGAAGAAAGCTTAAACGGTTTGCTAAGTTCCTTTACGAGAAACAGGGATTTCTTGGCGAATTTCTACTGAAAATGGGGTTTATGAGCAGGGTTTTTAGGAAATGCAAGGAATTTAAAGCTCGGGACGTGTATTTAAAATCGATTTCAACAGCAAAACGGACCAGGGTATGGAAAAAACTGCGAGAAAGGGCAATTAGGGATTCCAGGGAAATTTTGACAGAGTTTTCCATGAAAAATGGACACTTTTTTGCAGTAACTTTGGTAATTATTTGAAATCGACAGGAATTTTTGAAATCTCAGAGGGCAACTTCGAATAAAAGTACCTGGAGAACCAGCGGCATTCGGTTGAAGACGTTGCAGAGGTGCTCAGTCTTCAATTTTTTGAAAATGGCTTCGCAGAGGACAATGTAGTACTTTGTAATGGAAATTCAGGGCAATGGGCGTCGAAAAATGGTACTGGTAGGTTGAAAATGGCTCTGCAAAGTTTCTCAGGGTTCAAACGGCGTGATTTTGAGGAAAAACGGTTCTGCAATGTTTTTACAGGTTTAAAGCGAAAAGGTGAAAATTTGAATGCAAATAATAATTTTAATGTTATCCTTCGATGGTATAACCATATTTAAATGACATTAAACTCGGGTTAAACGGGTGAGGTTTAGGGAATACCGCCATTGGTATTCGTGAGGGTAAATGGTGGTAAGCGGAAACTAGCTTTTCGAACGCGATACAACGTGGTGGCGACACGTAAGCGCGGGTGGCTTGGAAAAACCACCCATTTCGCGCGGCTTTGCCAAAACATCAAACGATTACTTTATGAGCGCGGAAATGTATTAGCGCCGTCGGATCTGGATTCAACGAGCGAACGGCCACGATGAAAAGGAAAGGTGCGGGGAAAAGGTAAGTTATCGGGTTCAGTGCGATACTATTGCAAAAGTGTCACAAGACCGACGAAAATGGAAATCATTCAAAACGTCAGTAAGAGCGACGCTTACCGAAAAGGTGAAAGGTAAGTTATCGGGTTCACTTTGGGTCATTGATCTTGGGAAACCGTCGCTATACCGACCTTTAGAGAAATGTGTCACAATACCGACACTTAGGAAAAGTGTCGCAATTCCGACACTATGCCCCAAAGCGTCGTTAGACGGCTTCCTCCAAACCTCTCTATTATATGTTTTACGAAGATATGGTAAGTAACTCTCTCTTGTTCTTCGTAGAAATAATTATATATAATTTTTATTTTTATTTTCAAAATAGATTAAAAAATTGTATGAGAAAAATTATTAATTCATCAATATGTGTGTGTTGTGAGGAATAATTTCATAGTTAAACTTAATGGTTCATTATATAATCATGTGAGCATCACCAATGATATATCTTAAAAATCAACTGAAAAGCCATGTGTACAAAATCGATGTATACTCTAGAGAGTGGTTCTCATATCACAAAGTAAATTGTTGTATGCTACTTCAACAAAATTATAAGATAAACTGTAATACACATTATATATGCACCATAACAATTGCCATACAACTAATTTGTTTTAGGATACATGTGGCATTCTAGGGGTAAATTCTATATGATATGTATATCAATCTATTAGGTGTTGATAAGTTTTGAGTATCTAAGAAATGATAAGGAATATCCATACATCATGATCTTGTAATGTGATTATAAATTGTCTATAATTTCCATAAAATGTATAAATGATTTGTTTTAAAAAAATCAACACAATCAACCCTAAACAATGCTCATGATGTGGAATGTCATTGGCGAAACCAAAATGATGGTCACATGTCCCATTTCAACCCTAAACAATGCTCATGATGTGGAATGTCATTGGCGAAACCAAATGATGGTCACATTTGGTCACATGTCCCATTTCTATGGTAATGGTGATCATATATATGTTGTAGCGACACTTGATGAGTAATTAAATAAATCTAAGAGTGTGACTCATTGTGCCATATTTGGAAAGCTAATTAATGATGCTTTAAGTAATTAGGACTTAATGAGAGATCATCTTCACATCTTCATTGAAATATATTGGTAATTGTAGTCACTATATGGACCGCACATGCATGCTAGAAAAATTGAAATATAAGCTATAATACACATCTTATATCTGCCATAACAATTGTCATACAACTTATGGAAAGCTAATTAATGATGCTTTAAGTAATTAGGATCATCTTCACATCTTCACTGAAATATATTGGTAATTGTAGTCACTATATGAACCGCACATGCATGCTAAAAAAATTGAAATATAAGCTATAATACACATCTTATATCTGCCATAACAATTGTCATACAACTTATGGAAAGCTAATTAATGATGCTTTAAGTAATTAGGATCATCTTCACATCTTCACTGAAATATATTGGTAATTGTAGTCACTATATGGACCGCACATGCATGCTAGAAAAATTGAAATATAAGCCATAATACACATCTTATATCTGCCATAACAATTGTCATACAACTTATTGCGTCACATTTTTGATGACGTCAAGAAAATTTTTTTGGCAACTGAAATTGAAATTTCCGGATTTGAAATCTCACTGAGGCGGATTTAATAGAAATTTCGCATCACACACAGCCGTCCACACGAGTGCCCAAAATCGGACGCGAAAAATTCATAAAGCAGATTGAATAGAAATTTCGCGTCACATTTTTGATGACGTCAGCAAATTTTTTTGGCACCCGAAATTGATTGAAGGAGAATTTAATTTTTGGTTGACGTCCGCTAGTCAAAGTTCTTTAATGTTTGTTTTAAAAATGTCGTGCGTACAGGTCCATATATATATATGTTTTACATATATACATCATATGCACAATTCAAAGCAGTGAGTTGTAAATGCACAGATAGAGTGAAATTATAGAGTGTGAGTTTTGTGTTGAACTGTGTTTTGAAGCAGTCAAAGTTTTTTTATTCCCCGAGTCAGAGGAGATTATGTAACCAAAGTTTTGAAGTTTAATGAAATAGTTTTTACAGTGAAAACTCTGTTTCCAGTGAAGAAATTTTTTTTTTATATTTTCTGTTCTGGAATTTTAAATATTCCAACACTATGATCTACTAAAAATTACTTCAAAAATCAAGTAAACCTTCCAATATAAAGAAAAAAACATGAACGAGCTTTCCCTAAATTGCAATAAATTTATGTTTATTATTAATATTGCATAATCTGTCTTATAAAAATTGCATAATCGGACTAAGAACAAATCCTTAGTGCATTTTTTATTGTTGTTGTGATTAAAAAAATGAGCCAAAGAACGCTAAGGCACTCAGAGAAATCAATCTATGTATTATTTCTCACAAAACATGTTGAGTAGTGGAGACTAAGCCCTAGATTTTTTTTTGTCCTCAATCTCTCTATTAATTATGTCTATGTAGTTATAAGAATAACAAGCCAAAGAAATCTGAGGCTTCCAGAGAAATTAGTCTCTGTGTGCAGAAATTGATGATTATTGTTGACTAAATGTTATACCATTTGAAATTGCTGAGCGAAATTAATCAGGCCATGATGTACCATTTGTCAGTATCTATTTTCTCATGTATGAAAGTTTTTTTTTCTAAGTAAAAGTAATTATATTAACAAAAGGAGTACAGTACAGCGGGCCGAAGCCTGATCATTGCCGAGTGCTGTGGCATTTGAAACAAAAAACCATAGTTTGAAGACTGCCCTACAAGAGGGAAACCAGTCTGAAACAGTTCATTTGAAAAATCCCGCGCAGGGGAACCAGAGAATTGTAGTACTGGAGACCATATCGAAGCAAAAAAAACAAATGCATTTTCAGAAACAGCAGGAAACACATGAACAGGCCCGTGAGAATGGGCAGAAATAGAGCAAAAAACCAGAGTGAAGAGGAGGAACTATTCATCGGGATCAGGTTCGTAGACAACTCTACACCAGAATTCATCTGGTTCCCCGTCAGAATTATACAGGTCAGCAACAGAATGGATCACCTTCCCGCGAGGAGGAGGAGTAATCTGCGCCTCGCAAGCTTGCACTGCGTCCTGCCTCTCAGTAGGTTGACCCACCGCTTCCTTGTTCGCCTGGTCCTGCGTGGCCTTGCCCATCTGACCCTGCACGTTCGCACTATCAGGTTGCTTCATCCCAACAAACTGCGCCGAATCCTGAGCCGCCGAGAGGCTGCATTCCGCCGGGCGAGAACTAGGAACAATTTCCTGAGGCTCTTCACGAAAGACGACCGTAATTGAGGCAGTCACCCTGGGTTGATTGAGAGTGTTGTTAAAGGAAAAATGCGCGGTGTGGGTTTGAGCAGGAGGAGCGGAAGGAGTGGGGGAAGCAAGGCGACGGCCCGAGCGGAGAAGGAGCCCTCTAGGTTGACTGTCAGAGTGGGAGATAGACGCAGAGGAGGTGCCAGAGGTGGAGGGAGAGCGTCGAATTTGGTGCCTCGTGGAGCCTCTTCGGCAGCGCATTCTATGCCTGAGGCGCGGCATAGTCGCACTCGAGACAGCAGGGCAGGGAGGCAAAAGATGGACAGAAGACTGAGGCGAGAGGGGCAACAGGGCGATAGAAGCAAGCTTGCAGGAACCAGCGTGGCAGAAGTGGAGATTTTCTCCAAAATACAAACAACAATTGAGACAGCTCCTCTTACCAGTTATAGTGCGAACATTAGAAAGCCCTGCTCCTGGAGCGCACCACAGATTCACAGGCGGGGGAATTCTGTTCAGACCAGAGGGACGTTCCATAATAACAACCCAGTCTACCTTGCAACTATGAACCGACTGCAATAAACCACCATAAATATGAACTGGAGGCTAAGTAATGTCGCGACATGCGAATGTGTATCGAGGAGCGGGACTACGGTTTATTCGAGCGAGTAAATGGCATTAAACGCCGATCAGTCGACATTAAGAACTGAATGACAACACTCTTGCGGGTGGGCCAGTGGCTTCCCCTCCCCCATCCCATGACGTTAAACACCACCAACTTCACCCGATTTTTGCATGGCCATTGGACAATGATTTACGATGGTTTTCCTACTAAATTCCAATGGATGATTATTCAAAAATATTGAGAATTAGTTTAGTCTCAAGGCATAGCCAAGAGTCTTACTGGATAATTATAGGTTACCTCTCCAATGGATGATTGTACATTTTTCATGTACTTTTTCACGTGAATTTCAGTTGATGCTAGATCTTACATTAATAACTATACTTGCATGAATATCCATGCTTTTATAATTCCCCACTATGGTGAATGTTGATGTATGGCCTTGGCCCATTGATCTTACAATTAACTCACTATTCATATTCAATTTTATCCAGTGTAGCCCAATAAAATAAGGAAAACAGAAAATTCAAATGCGGGCTACATAAAAATGATTTTTAAAAAAACTACATTAATGTTTGATATCACGCGCGCATTCGCCCTCAGCTCGCGCATTCGCCCTCAGCTCTTGCAGAACAGCATTCGCTCTCAGCATTCGCCCTCAGCATTCGCCCTCAGCTCTTGCAGAGCAGCATTCGCCCTCAGTTCTTGCAAAATGGTAAGTTCTTACTGCAGGCCCTTCCTCCTGTAGTAGGGTTGACCCTATTTGGGTTTTTTTGGAGAATACAAAGGTTGTGATTGATTACGGGGCACTGCCTATATTTGTGGAACTTCTTGCCTCTGGGAATGATAATGTTCTAGAACAGGTAGCACGTTCATTTTAGAGGCATAAAATTATTCTTCCCAACTATCTTTATACGTCTGTAATTTTGGAATTTGATTTAAAAAACTACTACCCAACTTTGAGTTCAACTGGTGTTCGTGTAAGGCTGTTTGGGCAACTTTGAGTTCAACTGGTGTTCGTGTAAGGCTGTTTGGGCTTTGGGAAATATTGCTGGAGAATCTGCAACATTTAGGGATCTTGCCCTTAGTCATGGAGCTCCGAGGCAGGTGCTTGCCCAGTTGAATGATACTGCCAGAATTTCAATTATACGAAATTGTACATGGGCTCTGTCAAATTTTTGCCGTGGTAAACCCCAACCACTATTCGAACAGGTAAGCAGAACACATTTTCTGCCTCTTCTTCTTAGTTCGCAGATACTGTGGATTTTTTTTTATAGATCTTGATGCTTGGTAGATTTGGACGTAATATGGACCTAGGCGCTTGTTCATTACAATGTCTCCGTCATCAGGTTTTAGAAAATGCTCAGAAATTTGGGTTTCACAAGGGGATTACCCTTGCTTGCAATTATCGATTATCAATCACATTCAAAAAAAATCTTTCGTAGCATTGCTGAGCTCTTTGTAGGTGAATTTCCAAGGCAATTTCACAATATCTGAACTAAATTTGTCTGTCCTTTTCAATACTCTGTGCTTGTAACAGAACCAGACAAACAATCTAGTGGCCAATGCAACAACTGTTGGAATTTTACAAATTCCAGAACAGAATTGAAGAATAAAACTCCCCTTCTTAACACAAAGAATTTTTTTTTAAAATTTCATTCACAGACAGAGTTTCAACTCAGAAAAATTTATATTCCATGTATAAAAAAACTGCTGTTACAATTCTTCCTTAGCTGATCCGGAATATGTGCATAAGCCACACATCCGAAAACCTTCATATGTGTGACACTTTGGTGCCACTCCATGCCTCTTCCGGCACTTTGTTCATAACAGCTTTTGTAGGGCACCTGTTCAAAATATAATGTACAGCTTCAGCCCAATAATCATTAGGCAAATGCTTTGCCTTAAGCATACTCCTCGCCATGTCCATTATGGTTCGGTTCTTCCTTTCGGCTACTCCATTTTGCTGTGGAGTATATCTAGTTGTAAACTTCTTTTGAATACCATTTTCTCTACAAAACCGTAGAAAATCTTTAGATATATACTCACCTCCTCTATCAGTCCTTAAGACTTTGATATGCAGCCCACTCTGATTCTCAACAAGTGCTTTGAAATTGCAAAATTTTTCAAACACTTCACTTTTCTTTTTCAAAAAGTAAACCCAATTTTTTCTTGTAAAATCATCTATGAATGTTAAGATATAGTGGCTGCTAGCAAGCGATGGAGTTTTCATCGGTCCACATACATCTGAGTGGACAAGTTCTAAGGGTGCTTTTGCCCTTATGCTTTTCCCGGAAGGAAAACTTTCTGTGTTGTTTCCCAAGAATACAACCTTCACAAAGGCTGTCCGGTTTCTCTATCACTGGTAAACCACTTACCATCCCTTTTCTGTTCAACAGATTAAGACCTCCAAAGTTGAGATGACCAAATCTCAAGTGCCATAACCAATTATCATCTTTTGGTTCGCTTTGGAATGTCTCTTGCACTACTGCTGCTTTCTCTTCACCATTCATCATATCTGCTCTCATTCTGAGAGGGAACATCCTGTTCCTTGTCATCTTCACTTCAACAATACACTGTTTGCTGGGTGGTTTATCCATGATGGTACAAACATCATTATCAAAGAAAACATTATATCCCTTATGGACAAGCTGTCCAACACTTAAGAGATTACACTTCATTCCTGGAACATAATAAACATCTGCTATGGTTTTCTTTGCACCTAATCTTGTTAAAACATTTACATCTCTTTTTCCCATAACAGAAACTTTGCTATCAGTTCCTAGTGTGACTTGTGACTGCACACTTTCATCTAACATAGAAAACATTGCTAAGTTTCTTGTCATATGGTTACTACAACCGGAGTCTAGAAACCATAAGTCTTCACTCTTTTCTTCAGCCATATTACAAGCTAAAAACAAATTACTTTGACTGCTATTTTCTTTTGTGAAATTGGCACTAGTTTCACTTCTCATATCATTCTGCTTCTTCTTTATACATTCATTAGCATAATGACCATATTTTTTACAATGGTAACATTGGACATTGGATTTGTCATACCTTTGTCCTTGTGCATCCTGCTGACCATTCTGTTGGCTGCTGCCTTGGCCTTGATGCTGATTTGGATTGTTTCCCCTTCCTTGAGCATTTGCTGGACTGTTCCTTCCACCTCTGTTTTGGCTTCTGCCTCTTCCTCTCTTGTTTCCTCTGCCTTGCCCTCTTCCTCTTCTGAAAGACATCTGGGTCTTAACGGCTTGCTCAAGAGATGAGTTTTCACTCCTACCCAGTCTCTGTTCATGGGTCATCAGTGATGCATGTAGTTCATCCACTGAAAACTTTGTGAGATCCCTAGTCTCCTCTATGGTGGTGACAATCACATCGAATCTTGAGGGTAAACTTCTCAAGAGTTTTTCCAAAATCCTTTTATCTTCAAGAGTCTCTCCATGAGATCTTATTTGTGTGACCATTCCAATCACATGAGTGAAGAATGAGTCAATGTTATCTGACTCCTTCATACAGAGAGTCTCAAAGTCTCTCCTCAACAACTGAAGTTTTGCTGTCTTCACTTTCTCCATACCCTGATAAGCTGTCTTCACTTTCTCCATACCCTGATAAGCTGTCTTCACTTTCTCCATACCCTGATAAGCTGTCTTCACTTTCTCCATACCCTGATAAGCTGTCTTGAGAGTTTCCCATGCTTCACTGGATTTCTTGGCTGCTGCTATCCTTGGAAACACACTCTCATGCACAACTTGATATAAGAAGAAAAGAGCCTTGGCATCTTTCTTCCTATTGCTCTTCAGAATCTCTCTTTCTGCCTGAGTTAAAAGAAGAAACTCCACTTCATTTGCTGGCTCTTCAAAGCCATCCTCAACTAATTCCCATAAGTCTTTGGAGACAAATAATGCCTTCATAGTTATTGACCAGTAGTCATAATTTTTCCCATTAAACATTGGGAGATGGATATTTCCCATACCCATACCTGTGCTGGCTCCAGCCATTCTGCACTCTTAACTATGATAAAAACACTTGACTGTGTGCTTAAAACTAACCAACTGTACTGCAACGGTAACACAAAACTATATAGAGAAATACCTTAAATCCTTTATGGCTGAGTCTTCACATTGCTGGAGAAGCTGCTGCAACAAAGAATTCGTTTCCTTCAGCTTATTTGACCTTCAAATAGCCTGGATTGGCTCTGATACCATGTTGGAATTTTGCTGAATTCCAAAATAATAAAACTGCCTTGCTTAACACAGAGAAAACATTTAAAATTTCATTCAACAGTGACATAGTTTCACATAAAAAAATTTCTATTAAAAAAAAACTGCTGTTACAGATTCTTCCTCAAAAGAGGGATTACAAAACAAAATCTGACTGCTGCAAACACAGTTCAGAAATATCACTCTATTATTCACTGCTGTTACAAAATATTTCACACTGCTGTGTAAAACATAAAACACTCTGTTTTTCTGTCTCTGTTTGAAAAAAATACTCTGCTGTGTGTAATAATTAAAAAAAATTACAGCTCTCTGCCTCTGTATATTAAAAAAATATCCCAGATTCAATTAATGCCATTAACTGACATTCAACCACAAAATTCACCGCTTGGAAAAACATTAATGGTCTCCATTAACTTCTGTCAGCACCACTTACAATTGGCATTGATGGCAAATTGAATTTGTGGCACCGTTGTTCTTTCTTCCTTTCCGCACTTCTGTGCAATGAAACTGTTGTCTTTTTAAAAAAAAAATTACACTGTAAAATAAAAATTACAGCCACGGCCCTCTTTTTTGTTTTGGCTTTCGGGCCTTTAAACTTTCCAGAACATTTCATTTAAAAATAAAACATATTAGATTAAAAATCTTTCGGGAAATCATATGAAAATATTAGGATTTTATTTTTGGTAATTTATTTATTTGTTTACTTATTTTTATTTATTTATTTATTTTATTTTATATAATATTTAATTCAATTATTTAATTAGTTATTTGTTTATTTTATGTATTTGTCAGTATTTTATTTATTAGTTTACTTATTGATTATTTTATTTATTTATTCTTTTATATTTATTATTTTATTTTATATTTAATTTAATTAATTATTTATTTATTTTTATCCTAATTGAACGTTATTGTTTTATAGATTAATTTCGTTTATGAGGACTTTGACTTTTATTGGATTTATGTTTTTATTTTATTTTTATCTATTTATTTATTTATATTTTGGGGTCATTTTAGTTTTTGGTTTTGGTTTTATATTATTTTTAGTTTTGACTAGTATTTTTAGGGGTGGGTTTGTTATGTTTTCTGTTTTTATTTCTATTTTTATTTTTGACTAGTTAATTTTGATTTTAACCGTCCTTGGATTTGACCGTTGCTTCTCTCCTCATGGTATAAATAGGTGTGTCTGATGAGCCATTCTTCATTATCCTGATGATGAACTACAGTTGGTAGTTCGAAACTTGTTTTTGGTCCTAAAATTCTCATGTGATTTCCCGAAAGATTTTTAATCTAATATGTTATGGATCACAGAAGCTTGCACTCTTAAAAATAAAACATTATTTATATATATTATAAATATTAAAAATATTTATAATATATATTATCCTTAGTAAAAAAAATTTACCGAAGGTCTTTTAAAAACTTTATGAACCTTTACGGATTTCAAAAAGTAAATAAAAATCCTTTTGAAAAAAGCTTTTCGCGTTCCAAAATCGAACACTGACGTAGGCCCAATGTGTGACGCGAAATTCAAATTAAATCCACCCTGTAAAATTTCGGGTCCGGATTTTGCTTGCTGACGTAAGCTTCAAAATCAACGCGATTTCATGTGTTTTCTCCACGGAAATTCCTGTAGCGTTGCTGCAGTTGAATTTAAAATTCAACAACAACAACAACAACACCTCCTGTTGCAATGCCTGCAATTCACCCTCTCTGCACGCATGAATGACTATGGCACCCTCTTTTGTGAACAGGTACTGGAGCTGAAGGTATTGGTTTCCATTAGGATCGTGGAATTCAACATCCAAAATAGTATCAAATTCCACTGCAATAGTATTCCCCAGCGAGGGCAACAGTTCATTGAGACCTATTGGACTCATCACCCCCAAATAGCCTCAAGGGCTACCCAGAGTGTGATCATCTAGAGCAATAACAAATGCTCATCCATCCCCAATTGAAACAAGAACAGGACCCACATTGGTTACAGAAAAGGAGAAACACGTTTTGAAAGAAGAAGAAACTTTTGTATTAGGGTCCGGAAATCTAACTGGTCTATTGTACAATGCCCTACCTGCACTTCAAATTGGTACTCCCAACTCCATGCTAAGGCTCACTGTGCCATTCTTCAGATGAGCATATTAACCTGAAGTTTTATTCCAAAAAACCCAAGTCCCCTGTTCTATGCCCAAGACCTCTGTTACAACGAGTAGAGTTCTGAGCGAAATACTTCACAATAGGAAGCAAAAGAAACATCGCAAAATTGCTCCGCTTTAGACTGATAATTTTCTGTGCGAAAATTCAACTGCGGAAAGTAAAAACATAATATCAAACACAACCAATCGACAATGGAATTTGAACATGAGGATTTATAACCACAGAAAACCCTCTCCAGGTTAAAAGAATTCCAGAATGGCTTTAAGATTCTACTAATGAGCGCTTACAACACCATAGCAATTACTGTCACAATGAAATCTGCTGGAAGCAAAACCCTTGTACAGTTTCTACATTTCCACAGTGGAAGCAAGAATCTTGCTATCTCTCATGATTTGGTTCTGTGGTCAAATCCTTTGCTATGGCTGTCTTGTTCTGCTAAACGTGGATCTGTCTTAGCTTTGGCTCTGGTTCTCATTTAGGATCGTGGCTATCTGATCTTGTTGTGGCTTTGACTATACAAACTTGTTCAATAGGAAAATGTTGACTCTCGTATATATAGGAGCTTCAATGGGTGCTCTCAAACACTTTTTTGGGCAGCTTTGTTTTGTCTCTGATTCAAGGCAGAACTATGTTGGCCTTGGTTTTTTAGTCCTTGGAACTTAGTTCTCTCATATTTGCCATCCTATCCCCAGTTTGCTACCGATAAAGACATAACTTCACGATATCAAAATTGACTATTTTTGGCCATTTATCTTTAGTAATGGTACAGCCTTAATTTGGTGCATTCGTGCAGTATCTGAAGAGCACTCTCAAGCTGTTATTCAGTATTTTAGCATAACTACTACATTTAACTTCCATGCTCTAATATTTATATCAACCATAAGCATTCTTAAGGTAGTTCCACGTTTGTGAAGCAAAAGGAATGCTTCTGACAGCTTCTTATCATAGTGGTACAATTCTGTTCGCAGTTTATCTTTTATAAACCTCCAATTTTCCAAACGTAGTAGAGACTACAGTTTGCATCTGAAATTTTGGACAAATCTGTTTAGTATTCTATAGAAAATGCATTAAGAATAAAAAAAGCCCACAATTTGTAAAAAGCCCACAATTTTGTAAAAATCCCACATTTTGTAAAAGCTCACAATTTGTAAAATGCCCACTTTTATTTTCTTCTTGCTTATATATTGAGCTCCCATTGAGTTCAACAAGTCTTGGGTTTTCTACACCATTGAGAGAGATTTATTGTTTTCTTTATAGGATAATTTGCATCAATGGAAGAAAACATTGGGGCTGGAAAAAAAATTCAAAAGGGTGAAAGGGGTGATGGCAGAGTTTATTGCCCTTGTAAAAAATGTTGTATGAGAAATAATGTTAGAGTTTTAATAGCAACAGTAACAGTGCATTGTAGGAAATATGGGCACATTGATGGTGGATCGAATGACTATCGTCCCATGGTAATTAATTATCTATCTTCATTTTGATTATATCGTAAAATTTTATATTATTTTAAATTTTTAATATTTTTTATATGCGTACTAATGTTTAATTATTAATGTTTGTAATTTTCATAAAGGCACAGTTGCCCCCCAAATTTTTGCAGATGATCAACCAGCTTCCACAGCAAAATAGTAGTAGATTAGATGATGTTGCACCAGTACAAGAGAATATTGCAGCAAATATTAGTATTGGAAATGATGTTGTACAAGGTGAAGAACATGAAGCGAATGATGAAGGTAATTTTAATGATCCCATGGAGGTAGATCACGATGACAATAATGAGACAGTTCACATTAATGATGGGACAAATCAAATGCTCCAAGACTTGTATGGTGAGTCAGATGATGATGGTGGAGATAGCAGTGACGGTATTTATGATGTACCTCTGATTGAAAGGTCAAGTGAACGACTTTTTGAACACTCAAATGCAACTCTTCTCTCTGCTACATTGTTGCTGGTGAACTTAAAGGTTATGAATAATTTGTCGAACAGATGTATGACACAACTCCTATGGTATGCAATATGTATATATGATCACATATATGTAAATGTTGATTATTTTCCCTTTTTTTTAATTGTAATAAATGTGTAAAATAATAACTTATATATAAGTTATTATTTTACACATTTATTACAACTAAAAAAAGGGAAAATAATCAACATTTACATATATGTGATCATATATACATATTGCATACCCTAGGAGTTGTGTCATACATCTGTTCGACAAATTATTCATAACCTTTAAGTTCACCAGCTCTCTGCTATTGTTGTTGGTGAACTTAAAGGTTATGAATAATTTGTCGAACAGATGTATGACACAACTCCTAAGATATGCAATATGTATATATGATCACATATATGTAAATGTTGATTATTTTCCTTTTTTTTAATTGTAATAAATGTGTAAAATAATAACTTATATATATATATATATATATCATAGTTATCAAAACCGGCCAGTCAGGACAGCGGCCGGTTGGAACCGGTCTTGCAACCCGGTCAATAGCCTATTCTCACCTGTTTTGGCCGGTTAACCAGACCTAACCGGCCGGTTAAGTATGGAACCGGCCATTTTATGCATAAACTGGTCGGTTCCGTACTTAACCGGCCGGTTAAGTGCTCCTCCATGAGTTTCAAATTCCTCAGTGTCTCCTCCATGAGCTACAAATTCCTCTATTATACTAGCAACAAACTTCTCTAATAACTCATACTCAACACCTTATAGTAGCAACAATACAAATGATGACTGATAAATACAAGGCTGGCTAGCATAAAATCCCTGGCAGCATGCAACTCATCAAGTGTACTTGATGACAATTTCTGTTCTCAAAACAATCAGCAGCAACCTTATTTCACACTCAGCTAGGAACTGTCAGACCCTCTCTCTCGAAACCCGGTTCATTAGCTCCACCGATCCAGTCACCGGTTCCGGTTTTAATAACTATTATATATATATATATATATATATATATGATTAATAATCTTTACAAGACACTACTTTTTGTTTCTGTTGTAGATTGTTGGGTGAATATTTGTTACCATCGCCAAATACTTTACCTCGAACATATCGAGATCTACGTGCTATTATGAAACACTTTGGAATGAAATATAACACTATAGATGCATGTCCTAAAGATCATATTATATATTATGGAGAACATGCGTTGAAAACAGAATGTCCGAAATGTGGTACCAGTATATATCGAACGGATCAACTAACCAAAAAGGTGCCTCAAAAGGTTCTTCGTCATATTCCCATAATTCCACGTTTGCAGCGAATGTTCAGGTGTAACAGCATAGCACAGCTTATGGATTTCCATGCAAAGAATAGAAGTGGAGATGGTGTTCTTCGAATGCCTGCAGATGGTTCTGTATTTAGAGAAATTGAGGAAAAATATGTAGATTTTAAAAATGAACCTCGTAATGTCAGGCTTTCATTGGCAGCCGATGGTGTTAATCCATTCGGAGAGCTTAGATCTACTTACTCAGTGTGGCCTATTTTCGTTATCAACAATAACATTCCTCCTTGGATGTCAATAAAGAGGGAGCACATAATGTTGACTATGATTATTATAGGTATTTGATACATTATTTCGTTGAATGTAACATTTTCATTTCTCTCGTTGTTTGAATAAATATATATTTTATTTATTTACTTATATATACATATATCATGGGAGTAATTATTATGTTCCGTAATTTTGAACAATTAGGTAAGTACCAGGTCAAAGATATGAATGTATATATTGAGCCTCTTATCGATGAGCTAATACAGTTATGGCATGGTATCACTATGTATGACATCACTAAGCCAATCAAGCAGAAGAGATTTCAATGTCGTGGAATGCTTGTATGGAAAATTCATGATGCCCCGGGACTAACACATGTTTGTGGTATGTAATATTTCATTGCACTTTAATATGATACATAATTATCTAAATTAGATATACCATATTGCATGTTTTAAAAATGATCTCATAGTATATTAATTTTTATTGATCCATCTATTGCAGGTCTTCAAATAAAGGTTAGATTTTCATGTCCAGTTTGTGGCCCTAAGATGAAGTATCGTCATTCACCATACTTAAAAAAGATGGTGTTTGATGAGTTTGGGCACTTCCTCCCTAGGAACCATAAGTATCGTACTACTGAAAAACATCTTTTCAATGATAAAGAAGAAACTAGATTAAAACCACAAAGAATGACACCTCAGTTGTGGATGTTGGAATATAACAGAATTAATAATCGTCGAGCAACTGGTACGTAATGTGTGTGTATATATATATATATATATCTATATTATTTGTTTATGTAATGTTTGGAATTTTTGTTTTAAATAATGAATTTATTTTATTGTATTTTATAATTAATATTGTTCTGATTTATTTTATTCTTTGATATCAAGGTCATCGTCGCCGTGAAGGTACTAATATTGTACTTCCACCTGGAATGAAATGTTATCCTTCTCAATTCGCGAGGTTTCCCTACTATGAGGACCTAAAAATAGCTCATTTGTTTGATACAATGCATGTCGGGAAGAATGTGACAGAAATGTTATGGCGAACCATAGATGGTGCACATGAGAGAGATAAAATTGACAAAATTTGTGTTGACATTGAGAAATCAAATCATGCAATGAAAAGTGTGATCGACGGATCAAATAACAATGGAGGTCGAAATTATAATAATATTCCATGGTTATTAACAGAACAACAAAGCAATGATGTAAAAGAGGTCGTTAGAAAAATTAAATTTCCAACAGGTTTTGCTTCAAACATAAATAATATCTTAACGAAGAAAGGTGACTTCAGTGGGGTGAAAACACATGATTGGCATACCTTTATTAAGGTAATTTTTTTGGTATACGTTTTTGTTTGTTATTGCTTGAATACATATTTTAAATTTTCCTTTTTTATGTTTAATTTGGAAACCAATAACGATTCATTTTTTATTGTTATAGTATGTTCTACCTGTATCTCTCCCAAACGACTTCGACAACAATGTCAAGCAAGTTATATATGGTCTTAGTAAATACATGAGGTAAGTAGTTTTGATTTATACGCAAAATCTAATTGCTACAATTTATTTTTGTACTTGATGAAATGATGTATTAATTGACTTGTAATGAAATATATATTATGTTTCATTGAAATAACCTTGCGTAATGATTTCCAGATGGTTTTCATTGAAAGAAATCCATCAAGATGAAATAAAGTATTGGAAGAGAGAAATTCCTCGGCTAATGTGTGAAATGCAAAAGTATCTACCTCCAGCATTTTTCAATGCACAAGAACACTACTTGATACACCAAGTTGAGGAGATTGAAATGTGTGGACCAGTACACACAAGGTCAATGTGGATGGTCGAGAGGCACATGAAATCCTTGAAGGCTTTGGTTAAACAAAGAGCACGACCTGAGGGTTCTATGGTGGAGGGATATGTGGTATATCAATCCATGGTGTATATTAGTCATTATCTTCCTAAATTAGCTGCGCCAGTCATGAAGGCGGTGGATTGCATTTAGGATGTGAACTCCATCAAAAAATTTGAAGAGGAGCACCTGTTGGGAAAAGGTAGAATGAAGAAAGTGAGAGGTAAAAGATTTATTATGTATAATACATATAATGTTTCATTTTTTTACATCATGTATATGATCATTATATTCATTCAGGTTTTATTCTTTCATAGTTTATTAATTAATATAATTTACCATGATTATAAGTAATATTTATTAATATTGGTGAATTATTGTTTTTTTATTCAGGTGCTCAAGATTATGAGGCGCTACTTTTATACATTGCAAACAATCTTGAGTGGATGAGTGAATGGATTGAAACATGTAAAGCACGTAACGATGGTAGGTTATCATGGCAACTACTGTCTGAATTGATTAGAGAAGCGTATCGTAGTGGAGATGGGAACGTTACGGACAGGGAAATCGATTTAGCATATGGCTTGAAAGATAGAAAGGTAAGCAATTAATTCACCTATTTATAATGTGACAAGAAGTTTGATTTTTCAGTTAATTTTCATGTTGTGTAAATTATATGTTTAATTATTAATTGAGAATGCATATTTTTCATGTTTGGCATATTGCAGTTGAAACACCACAAGGCTATGTGGTGCAATGGTCGTAAATTTCACATTAAACAGTTGGATGATAACAGGAAAACTTCTGATAGTGGGATAACTGCAGTATTCCAGGTCACTAATGTTTCCTCCAGGAGTGACAGACATCCTCGAGAATCTGAAAATAGATATTATGGGTTCTTAGATGATATAGTTGAGTGTGACTTTAATTCCTTCAAAATAGTTTTGTTCGATGTCAAATGGTATAGGCTACGAATGAATGTACGTGATGATGATAGAACAGTTATTCAACATGACAATGGATTTCCAATGGTTAAAACATCGCAGTTTGAAGCAGTAAAAGATCGCTATGTTTTTCCAAGCCAATGCGAACAAGTCTTTTACTCAGAGGTTCCAGGTGAGAAGGAATGGTCATTTGCTATTAGATATGATCCAAGAGGAAGGCCGGTAGAGTATAATGTAGAGGAAGAAGATGATATTGATCAAGAAGAAGATGATGCAGTGGTAGATGAGCAGGAAGATTCATGGACAGATGAAGAAGATATCTTAGAAGATGAACCAGGCATAGGAGATGAGGAAACAATTATTGATGATGATGTCGATGAGGATATTATTGAAAATGACATAATTGATGATGATGATGACATGGTCGATCATTTCAACACCGTTTCTGAATCAGATGTTGATATAGATGTCGATCAGTTGGATGAAGATCAAGAAGATACAGAAGAATATTGATACAGATGTTATGTTCGAGTATGAGCTCGTCCTTATTTATATCGATTCTCCATTAAATACAGAGCTTTCCATCAAGGACAATCATATAATAGGATACAAGAAACATATTGCCAACATTGTCTTTAAATAATTTACTAATTATGCGGGTTTGTTGCATGTTGTTTGTTATTTCAAACCAATAAATAATGGCCTTACTATTGTTTATTATTTCGCAGGATTCGCAGGATTCATTTGATTCTATGGTCAGGTCTCTGAAAAAGCCAATTAAACACTTAAATAGTCAAGATCTGGAAGACGGGCTTTACCCCCACCATAAATTTCTGAAAAACCGGCCTTCAGTTCAGCTTGCTGTGCTGAAGACGAGGGTGGATTTGCATGATCAGTTGAATGAAAATGAATCAGATATTCGGGATGCTTTTGAGGGCAGATCCATAATCCCCATAGATGAAGATCCCATTGCTGCAGAATTTCTGTCTGCGTTGAAGCACAAGTATAGTGTTGTATCGGAATACAAATTGGAGGACAACTATACCAAGTCTAAATCAACTGAATCCAGTTCTAGTGCTCTTGAACTTACCGAATTAAAGCCAGAAACAAGATTTACAATCTCTAATGGGAATGGGTATGGTAGTTCCAATATTGGATTAGATGTCCGGAGCTCTGCAATAGGCACTGGACCTGATCGTAATGAACCCCAACTAATTCAATGTGATGAAAATATGGACTTTGATGATGATCAGGAAAACAAGCCAGAGCATTTTGGCAATATTGAAGAAACTGAAGAGGTTTCCTGTGATCGATTGAATCAAATCATCCATAAGACATCTATTGTAGGCTGGTTTGTATCAGAAGGAGAATCGGTTTTGCTTTCCCATGATGATGGATGCTTCTCTTTTCACGATATAGCAAATTCAGAGGTGTGGAGGTTTTAATTATTGTACTTAATTTTGGGGTTTATGGGTGTTATAATTTATACAATTTGGGCGTATCCTAGAAATAGGGAAAAGCCTAGGGGTTAGATTATTCTCATGGTTTAAATTTCTATATTTGAAATAAAATTCACCAATTTCTGTTTTAAAAAATGATTTGCCTAAATATTTGATGTAGTTTAAATAGGATGTAGTTCATTTCAAAGACTGTTGAAATTTTCTAGAAACTATGATTGGCATTTCAAGAATATTTATGCACTCTTTAAATTTTCCCTTAACATAAAGGGCAGTTGATGTATGACTAATACTCAGTATTGTTATTTTCCAATCTCCAGGAGAAGGCTGAATATAAAGCTCCATATGGGCTTACCCCAAACATGTGGGGTGATTGCTGGTTGATCAGAGCAATTGGTTCAGATGGTTGCTCTGGTAAATATGTTGTGGCAGCATCTGCAGGTTGTACATTGGACTCAGGTTTCTGTTCATGGGACTTTTATAATAAAGAAATTATGGCATTCCATACTGAATCAGAGGCCTTCACTTTAACGTCCAGTACCATCTCTCCAGTTTTGGAAGAGAGGGATGTCTCGGGGAGAAATTTTGGCTTTGCAAATGTTGTGCCAGAGAATCAACATTGGTGGTACAGGCCATGTGGGCCTCTTATGGTATCTACTGCCAGTGCCCAAAAGACAGTTAATATTTATGATATTCGTGATGGAGATCTTGTGATTTCAATGTGTTTGTTTTGAAAGTTTAGGTTTCATATTAAATCATCAATGGGCTCTAAAATAAGGCCACATTGAAATCTTGGATACATGTTTCATGCCAAAATCAGTTGTATCTTCCATAAATACACAATCTTGGACCACTCTATATAAATCTGCTTCTTGGACAATATTACATCTCCCTCATTATACAAGTGGTGTTCTTACATGCATAGCAAAGGTATTGTTTTGGCAATCATTTTTTAAGTCACTAGATATTGTGGGTACAAGGATCTAGGGTCTCCACATGAAACTGTGTTGCCCGGAGACTCACTCTGCCTGTCCTTAAATTTATAAACATAGTAGTATGCCAATGCTTCTTTCATATGCATAAGACGATTTTTTGTCAAAGTCCATAATTGTTTTTAAGTTTTATCCATCCCAGTTTTGTTGTGAATGCATAGGTTTTTGGCTCAACACATATCTGTTATATCTTTGTACTTTTCCTTTACTAACTATTTGAAATTTCTAGTTATATTTAGAGGTGTCTTTTAAGGGATGAGGGGAATTACTTGGATTTAGTGCTGCCAGGCTTATCATTTATTATCCAAATGAAGCCCTGTAATCTGTAACACTATATGCGCATGCAGCTCACTTGTTAAAATATAGTTGATACAAAACGTTGTACATGAAGCCTGGAATTGTGTACATTCCTGGAATATATTAATTTGCAGGCATGCTTAAAAGAGAGATAGGTTTTGATAAAATCAAAAACCATGAACATGAAGAAAAATACGAGGCAAACGTTGTACATGAAGCCTGGAATTGTGTACATTCCTGGAATATATTAATTTGCAGGCATGCTTAAAAGAGAGATAGGTTTTGATAAAATCAAAAACCCTGAACATGAAGAAAAATACGAGGCAAACGTTGTACATGAAGCCTGGAATTGTGTACATTCCTGGAATTGTGTACATTCCTAGAATATATTAATTTGCAGGCATGCTTAAAAGAGAGATAGGTTTTGATAAAATCAAAAACCCTGAACATGAAGAAAAATACGAGGCAATTATTTTATACAGATAGAAACAAGACACTATCTCCTCATTAATAACAAAACCTCAGTCCAAAAATCATATGTACAAATTCTAGAAGTCGAAAGTTGAAAATTTCTGAAATGGAACCAGGCCCTTTTCAAAAGAATAAATTTAGTAAAAACGAGGGTGAATAAAGTTATCAAAATTTCCACATACAGTGTTAGCAAGGAATGACTACGAGTCCTGAGCAGTGAGACTGAGGAATTGCTCCTTTGCTGCAGGTTGCAGTTCTCTTCTCCAACACGATGAAAAGAAAATTCTTAGCTTTGGAGTCTGAAGCTCGAGTCACAACTTGGAAGTTGGTAAGGAAAATTATCAGGGTTGTTGCCAGTTGGCTTGGAGTTCGCAGCCTAATTAATTTTCTTTAATGCATTTCCTTCAATGCTGCGCCAGTTGTCACTGGCCAGCAACCTTTACAATAAAATTTATTAGACCCGTCACGCTACGAGGAAAATTTGATGTGATCACTGATCATTGATTTCTTATTGTGATAACAAACATTGGAGATTTACTGTCCTGTTTTAAAGTTTTATATATTTTTTTTAAATTGAAACCGCCGTCGGCATACCGACGCCTTGTAAGCGTCGCTCTTTTGACGTTTTGAACGATTACCATTTTCGTCGGTCTTGTGACGTCCGTTGATATTGCGACAGCTCTAGAAACGTCCAAAATTTGGGACCACATTTCGTCGGAATTGCGACAGTTATTCCTGGCGTCGATATTGTGACGCTTCTGGAAAGCGTCGGTCTTGTGACACTTTTGCAATACGTCGGTCTTGTGACACTTTTGTATGGCGTCGGAAATGCGACAGTATAAAGACGTCGGAACTGCGACGTTCAAAACGTCGGACCAAATTTCGTCGGAATGGCGACATTTTACAAACGTCGGTTTGGGAGGCGTCGGAAGAGCGACGAGTGTTTGGAAGCGACGGGAAGTGTTGGTGGTGCGACACTTTGTATAGGCGTCGGAATTGCGACCGCACGAGAAACCACGTTTTTTCCGGCCTCGAACTTTCGCTCTTGCGACGACTGTGTGTCGGAAAAGCGACGATTTGGCCGTCGGAATTTCCGCCAAATGTACTAGTGTTATGTTAATTAAACATATAATGTTATTATATTACCCCACCTATACATTGGTCCCACTTTCCCTAACCCCGTTGGTTATAACCCCAACCGTATTGCTTATATCGCATAACCACATAACTTAAAGTATCAGGCCCCATGCCTATCTAATTCCGACGAATCCATCACATCCTTCGAACCGTCGAATCTTAACTGATAAGATCCGATGGCCCTTATCGCCTATCGCACATCCAAAAGCCCGATCCTTAACAAACCTGAGACCTTGAGAAATGTGTAGTTTTCTCAGCTCCGCTCCAGGCTATGTGGCCAAATTCTATTCGATCTCATCCATCCAAACTTTACCTCCTAGCACCTTTCGCTCATGCGAAAACCGCTCAGTAGTTTCTCCAACTCGTTGCGGAAACCACTCTGTTATTTGAATTAACCTAATGCTTTAAATGTTAATCACTGTTGGTTAAAAAGACCATATAACCACCCTTTGCATCCTTTCCACCATTTTTTTTACAAATTCGGGCAAAAGGAGATTTGCGGACCTCAATTTAAGTCTTTTTTACCAGAAATCAACACAACTTGTTGCTACAAGACACCACAAAATTCATCTGAACCATTATAAATACCCCTGAAGCTTCAAAGAAACTCTGTTGCTTCATAAAACCTCTTCAAACTTACAAATCTTCTTTTTCTCCAGGTATTCTTCGGTGTTTAGGCCTATTCCTAAAGCAATAAAGAAAGTAATCAGTAATTGAATTAAAATAGAAGCCTTTTCAGACAAGAAGAAAGCCTTCTTGCCTTACAATCATTTTCTGTAGACCCTAGGCATCCTTTTGCAGAATTCTGAGGTCCTGAGATTTCTTTTGTCACAGAGAGTACAGTTTGATCAATTGAACAAGTTTAAACCTTTTTGCAGACCATAGATAAACCCCTGTTTCATCCTGAATTAGTCTGCAGACTGTAATTATTTTTTTGAGGTGCTCCTAAAGGCTTGAATCTATTTCGTGAGTCAAAATATTAATCAATTGATAAATTTAACAAAAAATTGGCTTCCAAAGCAATAGTAACTGTCAATCCTCTGCAACCTACAGTTGTAAATGTAGAAAACACTCCCTTGGTTGATAAGGACTTTAAAATTAATGACGTAGTCACTGAATTTAATATTCTTGAGCTCCACTACAAGAGCCATGACAAATCCATAGATCAGGCTGATGAAGTTTTTATTTGGGAGTTTAATTTGCCAAAGTATGTTGTCCCACAAACTTTCCAGTGCCCAGAAGTGATCAAACTCTATCAATATTTCTATTTCCTGACTAGAGAGCCATAATAAACCCTGAAAAAAGAAATTGTGTTTAATATTACAGCTGAGTCAATCAACCAGATGGTGCAGATACAACCTAGGCCAGATCAAATCCCTTTTTCCATTGAGGCTCTTACACAATTATACCTAAATCTGGACTTCCCCAAGAGGTTCCAGATATTCCAAAATTTCATGCCTTCATCTGTAGAAACTCCCAAGAAAAATTCTCCTTACCCATATGCAATATTTTCTGAAAGGACTAGACACATCATCATTATGTTGTCCAGCATTTTGGGTTATTTTATATATGAACATGTTGATACTGCAATCTTAGGTTTCCTATCCACTTTCACACTTGGTCAGCCTCTTACTACCATTGTCAATTTTGCCCAATACCTTGCTGATAATATTCATGAACAACTAGTCAAGATGCCTGAAGAGGTTGTTTTCAAATAATCATCAGCATTGTTCCACATGTTTTTGTATTTTCAGTCTGAGAAATTTTCCATAAACCTTCAAAATCTTGATGTTGAAGGTAACCCATATTCAGTTATATTTTGGACTCCAATTATCAGAAAAGACTCCACACAGTCCACCTATACAGATTTTATTGATTATTTCATTCATCATATGGTCAAGATGCTGAACAACAGCAGTCAACCCAGAATCAGTGAGGAAATTAGGAAGGTCCTACAATTGTCAGAGCATAGTAGGACAGGAGATTGGTACCTGTACCAAAATCATACAGAGATAAGGGTATATGGATCAAATCTTGTTTCATATAGGCTGCCCAAATACCTCCCAATGAGGTTATTTCCCCTTGAGTATATCAAATAGATTATTAATTATGATGGAATCGATTTCTTGGCTGCCAAATAGAAGACACAGCCCAAAATAAAAAAAATCAGGTTGGCCCTTTTATTTGTAACAATAGAGATGTAGGTCCAGAGGCTAAAAAGTATTTGTAGGAGTTTAAATTCAGTAAGAGTTTTCTATGGTATTATGATCCTCTAGGAGTAATAAGTAAATTGAGAGTTAAATGCAAACTAACTCCTTATGTACCTGAGAAGAAACCATATATTGAGAAATTCTCTAATCAGTATGAATGGTTAGAGAACAATTCAATAGAGGCAGAGAAGCAAAGTGATACTATTTAAACCTTGCAAACTCCAGCCCAAGAAGATAGAAACTAAAAAATAATCAGAGAATAAGGATCATACACTACAGAGACTACAACTGAAACCAAATTTAAATTAATGTACAGGATGAAGCCAAAATTAAATCCTATCAATGAGGAAGTGGAAACAATTGAATTAATTGATACTAAGGTAGTAGTGAAAGATAATGTACCACTTGCAGTTGCTAAAGAAACACATCAGTCTTCAACTTGAAACACTCAGCTTATTCAGAAGTAACACCATGTTAAAATGTCATCTTCCAGAAAACTAGCAGAGAAGGAGATGGACATTATGCAGAAATACAAAGAGACAAAGATGAGAAATGAAGCTTTGAAAACTGATACATATAACCAATATTGGAAATAGTCATCCAGTGACCAAAGCAGATTGCTTTCTTCTTTTGACTACAAAATTAGGAAAATGCAGAAGACCTTCCTGCAGCCTAAAGTAAAGCATCCCAAAAAATCAATAGATTACGAAAATTCATCATATGATCTTCATCCTATTGATCAGATAAAATTTCACAAACAAGTTGGTGAAATGCTTCATTCAACTATGACAAACAAAGCCTTAGTGTACAATAGATGCAAAAAAAAAACACTCTTGGAAACATCAAAGATCAGCTCAAGTTAGAAAGGCATTTTCATAGGCTAAGGATAATTGGATCAAATCATTGGGAGATTTGGTTATTGAAGTAGGATATGATCCTAATAATGTAAAAGTTTTAGGTTAATTGATAAAGAAGAAGAATGGAGACATTGCTACATTAAAGAAGCAACTAAAACCGCCTCCTACTGAAAATCATCAGGAAAAGGAAGTGTTACAGGATGCAAATAAGAAAGATGAGATGATGAATCTCATTCTTCAGTTGATTGCCCAAAGAAAATAAATGGAGAATGAAATGGACAATTTGGTCGAGGAGAAAAATCCCAGAGCAGAAGAAGTTCCTATCACTGTCATTCCTGTAGTCACTACTGTTGTACCTTCCACATTAGCAGAATCATTGGCCCCTATAGTCCCAATGGCTACAACACTTCCTATCATGTCAACTACTACTTTAGCCCTAGATTCATCTACATCAATAGTAGTACAATCAACTGATGAAGCAAGTAAGTTAATTAAAGCAATGCAGGACATGTCTATTTAGAAAAAGGAAATTAATAGACTTAAAGAACAACTAAAAAGTCTGGAAGATGAAAATAAACTCGCTAAGATAATGCACAAGAATGAATAATAGAAAGAAAACAGGTTAAATGAGAAATTGAAGAAGTTAGAGAAATATCTAACATTAAAATAACCAATGGCACAAGCCAAGCAGCAGCTATGGGCTAATATCATCGAATCTTTCAATGATATTTGGCCATCCATAGAGGTTATCTATGAACAAAAATATTTAGTCAAAGCAGCAAGAGAAGCCATCCAAAAGATAAAAGAAGAACTTGGTAAGAAACTTGAAGAGGTAAATGAGATCATACAATTTCTTAATTCCAAAAATAGGCAAGAATTAGAGGAAATTGGAATTAGTGATAGGACAAAAACTATTCTTGAAGTCAGGAAGTTTATTTCTAAAAGGAATATGATGATACAGCTAAGAAATGGTTTCCATCACAAGGTTCATGATGAAGTTTGACACTCTCAGACAAAAAGGCCTTCCGAATCCACTAGTTATTCATGACAAATTAGTGAAGTAGGATGATTATGATAAGAAAATGAGAGAAGTTTCCAAGGATCAGGCTAATCTTCCTTCTTCCCAAGGAATTCCAACAAAAAAAGTTCTTTACAAAAGCTTTGGAAACCTTTTTTACCTGCAACATGAGGTAAAACACCTATTTGTCAACAAGCCTGCATTCTCAAAATACACATAGGAAGATGAAATATTCAAAAGGATGGTGAAAATTAAGTTACCAGAGGCAGCACTTTGGAAGAAATTCACTGATTTATTTTGAAGATCAAAGCATTCAAACAAGGCATTCAAATAAGAAACATATCAGTGAGGAAAAGATAAAAAGAGCATGCAGTTTTACAGTGACAGTTTTACAATTACTGAACAATAGTAACAGTGAAAACATGACAGTGAAAGAGTATCAGAGTTTAAAGTGTATCAGTTGAAAATCAGAGTGAAAATAAAAACAGAGTTGAAAGTTAAAGTGAGACAGCGTGAAAGACACTCAACTACGACCTTCGTTGAGAAATAATTAGAGACAAATCTGCAGCAAAATATCAACAATTGGACAAGAAATCAATAAAAGTAGGGACAACTTGCATTAGTTAGATAGTTGTCTCTATCTTCTTGCATGGAGATATTTCTTTTTCCTTGAATAATTCCTAAGTTTGTTTTAGGATATTTTGTAAGAGTTTTTGTACAAATGCTTCACATTTCGAAGTATTGAGTGTGGACGAATTGCTGAACATTTCTATAATTGTACTATTTTGGAACCTGAGGGTGATTGTACCAATTTCAAGTCAGCAGGCTGGATTAAAGCAATAAAGATATTATATTAAAGGATTCATATGTTTGGCCATTACAGTGAAGTACTTTCTACTTGTTCAATTGTTTCTTTTTGAATTTTTCACAAATACTTGTATGTTTTTCTAAATCTAAATGATATATCAGGAATGTTATTTCAGAATATGTTTAATTACACTGTCTTGAACTATTTATCATTTACATGTTTGTGAGTGATATCCAGATTAGGGAATTCTTAATTTCTCCCTAGTTTCGACTGACCTCTGTCTTTTCATTCATTATCCTGATTTGAGAACCCCTAATTGCTCTCTTACCTTGATTGAAACCATTTTCATCATCAACCTAAGGATCTGAAGTGACTCAACTATCTTGCCCTATGAATACTTCCCTTTAGAACCTTGATCATGCTTCTATTGCTTGACACTTTGACTCCATTATCCAAATGGTAAGCAGACCTACATCTATCCATATGAGTAAGTGATTCCACCACCAAACCAAATCAAAATCCAAAACCAAGTAATCCTACATAACTAGCCTAAAAACAGTTAAAATCAACAAAGATAAATCATATAGAGAGAGCCCTCTCTGAGCATTAGGAAGGCTAGATCCTAAGGCTTAAAAGTAGGTTTGTGGTTACCTTTAATATTATTTAAACCAAAAAATATACACAACCCTTTGAGAATTATTGGAGTGATAACAACAGGCACAAGCTGAGGGGAACCCAAATCTTGCCAAGAAGTTGAGGATAAAATACTAACAGAAGCACCTTCATCAATATTTGTGAGATGCACATTCTTACCACAAGCCTTCACAATGATTTGGAAAGGGATGGAGGAAGGAAGAAAAGGTTCTGTCAGTCTACTCCAATCAAAGGAAAAAACCTCAGTACCTAGAGGGGGTTATGTAGGAACAAGTGAAATACCCCCTGGAGTAGAAGAATCTGATGTAGCAAGAAGAACATTAGTATGAATTTCACTCTCTACAAGGAGAGTGGGATCGACCGAATGTGAAATCAAGTCGACCACTTGATCAACTAATGGATCATCAACTTGAGTGATATGATTTTCACTCTTCAATGGAAGAGTGAGATTGACTATACTTGGAATTAGATCAACCACTTCGTTAGTTGACAGTAGGTTGGGAGAAATTTTATCGTAACCAGTTGGATGTTTTTGTTGTGGAATAGTAAGGCTTTCCAACAATTTTGAGGATTCATCCATGTGAGGGAAGATGTGAGTTTGATGACTCTCTTTGCATAACCTATAAGGAAACCTAACTTTACCCTTTTTCCCAGGAACCTGACGGTAAGTTGATGAGAATTTTCTGACCATACTTCCAAGACCTTAGGAATACTAGGACAATCGATAAGGAAGTGGTAACCCTTACAAATATTGCAAGGGTATTTGGGTTTGTGATGCATGTTGGAGGTTTCCTCAACATTACTAACACTAACAACCATGGTTGGTTAGTTGACTTCTTCCTTATCTTGCTTCTTCTTCTTCTTCCCTTTCTTCTTTTTCTTAGCCACCTAGTTACTAGCGTCAAGGTTTTTACCAAGAAAAGAAGAAGAAAGGGAGGAAGACATGTTGGGCGAAGAAGGTAAAGGGTCAACATGGGGTTGGTGATGTTGAGATGGTGAACTCTGTTGAGGTGAAGCATCCGGTTGAGGTGGAACAATTTTAGTATTCGAAGCCAATGAAGTTGAAAATAACCATACCGGCAAACCTATGGTAAATCCAGGTAATGACAATGTAGCCATATAAGGAGGACCAACATTTCAAAAGCAAGGAAATGTACTAAGACTCTCGTTAAGAGGGGTTCCTTGGTTGGTAAATTTTGGAATAGTTTCCATTAGATTCGCCTTGAGTAAATTTTATTAACAATTCAAAAATATTCGCAATTCAAATTAAAAATTCACACCTAAGGTCTCTAAAAAGTAAAAACAAACAAATGAACACACGCTATCAGATCTAGGAGTCAAAACACACACAAACAATTTGTTTTCACAACGAAATCCCTAGTTGGTGATGAAATCCAATGTCGTAAAGATCAATGTGAAAAACTAGTGGCGGGAACAATTGCCCTGACAATATGCTTAATGAAAAAGACCAGTGCAAGTACCTCCACTATGACATCTCGAAGTGAAGTGCACCCTCCGGAAAGTTCAAGTGAGTCTAGCCAACATCTTCTCCAGGGACAGTGGTACCTTCCCTCCACTATCACCTTGGGAAAAATCCTAAATATTATGGCCACTAAGTTCACCAACTGAGACAATTGCACCTGGGGGAATAGTCTACGATCTGATATACACGCAAGGGCAGAGTATCAAGCTCAAACCCCTTGAAAGCTCCTCGACATGGTAAATCTGAGGTTTGCTAACAAGTGATCCCAGGCTACTCGAAAATGGTTAATCTTAGGTTTACCGTTTGTATTACGTGCACATCTTCTATATTTTCTAATGAGATAGGTGTGATTACCTCACTGGGTCAAACATGATCGAATGCTTAACTCTTTTAAGAAGAGCTTCCCAAAGCACAATTGCAACAATTGGAATTATTCCCTACCGCAAGATACTATTGTTTGTTTTAACTGCTTTGGAACGTTAACTACAACCTATTCCAAAGCACTAGCCTAAGCTAGATTAGTGGAAAGAGCCCTATAAAATGTAAAAATTTCTAGATGAATTTTATTTAGCGCTATGTTATTTGGGTTGTTATTACTCAAAGGGTAAATGGATACGAAACTAATGGTGTTATGACCTGACCCAAAACTAAATGCAATCGAATATGATAATGTAATCTTTTCAATTCGATGAATCCTAACTAAAGTAAGGAGAGAGGTTCCATTCACTTCCAACAATGAAAAAATTGATAAATAAGAGAAAATATAACAAATTCTCTAATGCACTAATTTTATCAAGAAAAAATAATGCTTATCAATTCCAATTTTTATTTTTATGTTTTTAAAACAAGCATAAAAACATGTAAATTCAAATCAAAGAAAGTTATCTAAATCTACGATTGATTTTTCCATAATGTAAACCATGAAGTTGTAATCTATGCACAATTCACTTGAAAACTATGCAAATGTAATATATGCACATTTTTCATTCATATTCTGAAAATGAGAATTCTAACTATGCAAATGTACAATTAGAATTCTCATAGATTATCCTTCACTAATGTAAATTATAATTATCATAGATTATCCTTGACCTTTGAAATTCTATTATCTATGAGAATTCTAACAAGAAGACTATTATCCTTCACTAATGTAATCTAAGGAACCAATCAAGTGTAAGTAAAGAAAATTGGGTTAGAATTTCAAAGGTCAAAAGTAAAAACACTCAAAGGCGATTAACACTCAGACACAAAAGCAAAAAGATGCAAAATTGTTACAAGACTAAGAAAAACCTCGAAGTAATGACCAAAGGAAATCAAATTACTCATTTCTCAAAAAAGAAACTCAAAACACCCAATTAACTTAACAGAGACTGATGAGACTGTAAATGGATCAGGGAAAACTTGAAGAATCAGGTTATCTGGCTCTGAAAAACAGAATTTTAATTTTTTCAAAAATTTTCCAAGGGTTCGCAGTTTCTAATGGAAAATAAAGTGGATCCACTCTGTTTTTTATTAAAATTTGCAGAGGTTGCCACACTTTTTTCTACTAAAAACCGCGGAGGCAAGGAGAAAATTGAAAATAAATAAATAATCAGCTTTTATTTTTAAGGGATTCTTAAAAGTTATCTTCCCAACCCGACTTATATAATTTAAAATCAAACAACTTAAAATTCAAACTGAAAATAAATAAATAAAACTAAGTTCTATTCCCCAGTGGAGTTTCCATTTTGTTATGTGGATTAATCCCTCTTGCGGACAAGAGCGATCTCCCTAGTATCCAACGAATAGCTAGAAACAAACATCCATTTGGAAACCTTTTTCTCTAGACTAATTGCATTTCAGAATTATTATAAGAAAGTAAAGAGGACATGCCCTACCTTGAAATCCAACGTTCGATGCGGTCTTTTATCCATTCGTTGTAAAGAGGCTTCTCCACTAAGTAGAACCTGCAATCAAAGACACTACTAAAGAATCAAAGCATCTTCAACATATAGTAATCAAGAAAAGATAATCCAACTTCATGATCAAGGAGTCTAAGTATTGATGTTATTCAAATAAGCATAAGAACAACTCAATGAGAAAAAGAGATCCATGTGTATTATCTTGAATGAAAAGAGTAATCTTACAACCTGATGCCTTGATGTCATACAGTTTTCTCCTGGGGTCCTGAACAATCGTTCCTTCTTCAGTTTGACAAGCCTTCCTCTCTGAATACTAGCATAGAGTTATGGACACAAGGGTGTGATCATTCTTATGCCAACAACGGTTCACTAGTGTAGAAAGTATGCACTCTTGGGAATTCTCTTCAGCAATTACCTTTACAATCTATTCAGCATCTAAAATCTACCAGCTACCCTTGACACTGAAACTTGAGCTCAATTTAAAAGGAAATGGAGGTAGTTTCAGTTCCATGAAGAGGGGGATGGATTCCTCTCATGAAGGGATTTGAGCTCCATGGACCAAGGGATAATATCCATGAGTGGAGGGATAAAGCTCGAACTGATCGCGCCTCTAGAAGCTTCCAGCTGGGAGAATATTCAACCAGCTAGGCTTCTAGAATTTACTTTTTCTTTTATTCTTACTGTTTTTTATCCCAGCAGGTCTTGGCAACAATGGTGTTACCAAACATATCTTTTACAATACCAATTTGGTACCTCTTTCCCCCTGCTGGGACGTGATCCATGCACATCACTGCCATAGGGTTAAAGCGCCACAGTCCCGAGGAGGCCCCACCTATTCAGGAAACTATCGAAAACATCCCTGCAAAGGAAATTTCCATTGCAAAACAGATGATTAAAACTAATAAAATCGAGAGCGGAAAGAGGGTGGAGACTCCTGCCACGCAACGGGAATCACAAAGTTGCACCATATGTGACGTAGTAGGTCACCCTACCCACATCTACCCAGAGTTGGACGAATTAAAACCACTCCTTAGATCTGAGGCAGACATCATGACACCAAGTTCCCATAAAAAGGAACCTGCCACCAAAAGTAAACACGAAGCATTACGTACCAATCATGCATGCGTGTGGGCTTGAGGTGTCCTGACCCAGGTTCAGTGTGCAAGGTTTTCCAACAAACCACTATACTACTGGCCCTTTCGGTAGTGACCTGCTTTCGCAGGTCACAGTCTCACCCGAAGTAGTATGGGTTGGTGCCGGAACCAGGTTTCCGCACCCTGAGAAAGGATGGGTAAGGCAAGCAGGGCTACGTCCTGTTTCTGTAATTCCCAGATCACCTTGCCCTATGCAGGGTTAATTATGTTCCTATTCACATCCACATGCACTAGATCTACAGTTATAGGCTTATTATATCATCAACACAGCAGTACATAAATAGACATAGTAGATCTAGACCCAAGAGCACAGTACACAGATCTTTCACAGCTTAAAGACAGAAAATACATAACACACCATTTATCAGTAATTCACATAACAGAACTCATAGATTCAGATCTCTAGCATTTCTTCGCATTCATTCATTCATCAACCTTTCCTTACAATTCCCTTCCCAACCTGCACACAAAGCAACAAGGTCCGCACACAGCTGGACTAGGATCTCCGCGCACATAGCCAGCATGAGTCTGTTCCCAAAAACCCAAACAAAATTCTTAAGCAACAGATCGCATGAATATCTCATCAATTCCTATCCTTTTCGATACAAAATACATCTCTATTTATAACAATCTAGCTCCAACTTTCCTATGGTCAGCAACCCATGGCTTTTGGACCCCTAGTTTACCCTTTGACCCATTACAATGTGTTCGAGGCTTTTACCCACCCCAAAACCCCTGTGCTATATTAAATATAATCAAAATTAACCAAAAAGGACCAGTTTCACAGCTTGTTAGGAGACCCCGTTCCAACAGTCCCCCAACACAATTTTGTGACTCGTCCCAATTCACTGTACCGGTACATCATCGATTTGTGCACGCAAGGTATCTAGAGCATGGAAAGTAGAGGGAGTACCTCCTGACTTTGAGCCGCAAGTCGCTGCACAATTTTGACAAGCGCTAGTGAAGCAGGGCCATCTGGGAGCGCGAATACTTGCTCTAACAGATGGTGGAGGCACGCAATGGCAGTCTGAACATCCTGAGCTATTTGGAGGCTGGTGGCACCCCATGGTTTCAACCGGTCCCTGATGATATCCAGGGCGTGGCAATGGTCTGTCACTATGTCCATCACAGCGTGATGCTAAACGGGGCCTCTGACTTGTTCGAGGACAGATTCCGCCTACTCGAGGTCTTCCCGAGCCTGCTGAAGCAGAGGATAGTTCTGAATCATTAGCCAAAGCTGTGTAGCCAAGTCGAACAATTGTGCACCATGTGTAAGCTGTTCCTACATAGCCTTAGTTGCTTCTGTGACCCATGCAACCCACTGGGCCCGCGTGTGTGGGGACATTTCCGACTGTTTTCGTGTGTCCTGGGCATGGTGACAAACCTCTTTCATTACTATAGAGCTTAATTCTTGGAGCGTCATGTGTGATAGCAGTGCCAAATCTAATAGGACATTCCTAGTGGTTGGATCAGGAGGGGGAATCAGGGCAGTGCCCGGGAGCGAACATAAATTTCCTCTGCTAGGTGGTAATCTAGGTTCGCGGAGTCGTCATAGCATGTCCTTATACTGTATCATTCCTTCTTGGTGTAAGATCAGCGGTGACCTAACTGTAGCACTTCGAGTGGAAGAGTAGGATACCAGCGCACCATCTCCTGTGCGTGAAGCCGTGGCCATATCTGGGGTGTGAAGGTAGCCAATTCTTTCTCTGGAAGGCAAGCACTCACATCTTTGACTACTCTCAGTAAGCTCAGCAGGGTCCATCTCAGCCACCAGGCAACGTTCGCGCCAGATAATGTTGTTGATTGCGAAAAACCAATAGGTCAATAACAGGAGCACATTGTAGGAGAAATAAATAGCCCAACATGAAGCTTTCCAACCATCCGTGCCCCTTTCGGAGTTATTAATTGGTGAGGGAGTTCGTTCGTGGCATGTACCTTCACTTCTGCAGACCGTTCTGTTCATTAATTGCTGCATTGACACCCTGCCACCTATTTTTCGTACTTGCGGGGGTCTTTTGTTATGAAATCAGGACATGCCAGCGGTTATCCTTCATGCCCTAGGTCGTGTCCATGAGTTTTCAGACCATAGAAGACGCCTGTATGTCGTGTACATATCTGGAGCGAGGGTCAAGGCAAGGTGATCCTGCAAGTTGGATAACAGTCTTGTCAAAGCCTTTATTTCACTTGCAGGCAGGATGTTCCTGGCTATGTCATACATCCTGGTGTTATTTATTACTTGAGATGTTTGCTGATGCTTAGATAGGTCTGTAATCCTATGTGTGCTGATGGTTGTGGTACCCCAGTAATTCTGTTTGGGCGAGGTTCGATCGCACTCTTGAGCATTGCTTCGCAATAGGTGTCCGCGTAGGCCAACTAACTTTGGAGCCCATCTGGCCACAGGCGTACCTATGCGCAGGATCACCCTACTCCAGTATTTCCCGTGAGTGAAGAATACTAGTCCGCACGTAGGTGTTTCATATAGCATTAGCTGAAATGCTTCTGGCCTCCGGTCCATAGGACACTTTGGTTCTTCAGGCTGCTAATCCTCGCCTACGTCCTTTTGGCAGGGTGAGGTACTTTCAGTGGTCAAAATGCAACGAAAATTCCTGATGGTCTTGTTGGAAAATTTGTCATTGATGGCAAAGGAGATGGAAAAGGAGACAGCATAGATGCAAAGGAGATGGAAAAATAAGACTATTGAAAGGCAAAGAGAGAAAAAGAGGCAGAGCCGTGAGATGAAATGCTCAAGCAACAGAGAAAGGTTGCAGAGAGTATAGTGAAACAGAGACAGAGAATACAGAGGCAGAGATAGAGAATAATAGACACAGAGAATAACAAAAGCTACAGAGAGTATAGTGAAATAGAGACAGAGAATAATAGAGGCGGAGACAGAGAATGACAGAGACATAGAATAACAGAGATGGAACAAGTAAGGGCGAAACCAAAAAGCAAAATAAAAGCGGGGTTATGTGTATATGGGTTAAAGCACAATCTGTACATTTAAATGAAGAATGGAGGTTTAATAAAAAATTGACACGAAATTATAAAATACCGGAACCCTGAGTCAAAGACGGAACCATGAGGAATAGTGATGGCGGTTTCGGTGGAAGAAACAACCTGTATCGTGCTGCCCCTGAGTGGTAAGCTAAATTCACCTTTTTGAATGCGATCTATGTAGCTGATGGCCATGTGTCCTAAAGTGGTTTTCAAATACAAATTTTTTCACGTAATTTTGGAGAATTATGTGACGAGCATATAAGTTGCGCGATATTGCGCATCATCTGTTAGATGGGGGCCCAAAGCTCAGTTGGTGCGTGAGAGCAGATTGACCGTCCGATTAAAGAAGAAGTTGTGGGGAAGAGAACCAAGGTTGTGGGACCTACATTCATAGTTGAGGGGCCAAGTATTATACAAAATCCTGTGTATTATGTGTATTATGAAAGTTAATAAACAGGCGGAAGGTAAATAACAAAGCAGTGTGGGCCCGAAGGTTATTTTTAATTCACAGTTGTAGTATAAAGTCTGAAAGGCCTTCCATATGTGTCGGGGGTTAGATAAACTGTATTGTGAGTGCAAAGGGATACTGTGGGCCCAAGTATAGTTACATGAAGTTTTGAGTTTAATATATGGCCTAAAAGTAAGTTACATGCCTGTGAATGAAATACATTATGAAGTGTTGGGTTAATGTTATAAGCCTTGGTTGAAAGATTATAAACGCTTGCATGTTTAATAAAAGGCATCAAATCCATTGTTATAACGTTAAGTGATAAGGTCGGGAATATGAAAGTGTTTATTATATCAGGTTCAAGCCTTAGAGAGTGGGTTAAGAAGGTTGTGCGTCAGGTTAATACACTTGACATAATAAACAAAGGAAGGGGTTCAATATAATATGAGCACTGTACTAAATGGGGACCCAGATTATAATACAAGGCATATAAAACATTGTATATGTGGATACAAGTTGCGGTGAGCCCAGTTAGAGTATCGTGTTAATGGTTAATGATTAACCATTGGAGAAAATGCTGAATGGTTGAATTGTTTATATATATTAACTATGGACCCTTACTATGTTGCGGATTGACGAAGAGGTAACCCAAAATTTAGACAGTGCATTATATCATTATAAACAAGGTGAGTTAAAATAACTCTGGAGCCCGAAAGGTTATATTACTACATATATTAGTGCTAGGTTTAAGTCTTAGTCAAAGACTTAATATAATGTTGATGGAGGATATTATATGTGTAGTGTGGGACCCCCCCCCTTACATAAAATTCCGAGAATCCTAACCCAAGTTGAAGGATACATAAAGGTCGATAAAAGTAAGTAGCATATATATATATATATATATATATATATATATATATATATATATATATATATATATATATATATATATATATATATATATATATATATATATATGTAGCGCTTTATATACAAGGGACCAAGGTTATAATATGAAGCATATGTATTATTGTGCGCGATATTAAAAGAACAAAAGGTTCTATTGTTTGGGCTTAAAACAAACGAAGCAGTATATGGTGGGACCCGAGTCACGAATCGTATCGGAGAAAAGTATGGCAGCGGAACGTGTTGAAAAAAGTTCCGATTGAGATAGCAGACCTGATTCATTTATAAACGGTGAGTCTCATATTTGTTTGAGTTTCGCCTTAAAGCACATCGGAGAAATTCATCGCATCGGAGGTGAAAGAGTAACATACAACTGAAAGTTCCAATTGCGATTAAGCGATCGGATGATAGCCATCGGATTTGTTGAAGGATAGATGGAGGATATGAGCTATTTGACTACATGGTGGGGCCTTTGTCAATCGCATCAGAGAACTCCAATCGCATCGGCGCAGTGAAGTGCAGTGAACAGTGAACCATTGCATTGGAACAAGCCAACACAGTGGAACAGGTTAATAAAGTTTGTGATTGCGATCAATCGCAATCGGAAAACTCTGGAGAAGGCTCATCACATCGGAGCATAATAAAATTTCAGATGATGGGCCCAAAAGGGCATTTTATGTATTAAAGGGTCTTGTATTATGGCTTCGAGAGTTGATTTGTGTTACATAAAAAGGGCAGTTTATATGTTAAAATGCTTTATTATAATGCCGAGAGTTGAATTGCGCTATACAAAAAGCGCAGTTACATATATACAACAGTTACACCACGGCAGTGAACAGGAGAGCAAGCATAGCCGAAAAAGACAAACATAGTCACGGAAAAGACAAACACACGGTGATCCAAAACTAAATGGGTTGATTTGTAATCCATATTGTAACTAAATGTAAACGTTTTTGATTGGTTTATATTGTTTGTGATGCACTGGCAAGTCTCCGTAGGAAATAAAACTCCACTATAAAACTGAAATTTGTATAAATTTCCGAGATTTTCTAAATGATCTGGATAAATAAGTGAGGAGGCAGAAGGTAAAGAGTCAGGGCTATTCAATTTGAATTCCCTGTGGAATACGAACTGTTATGAGGAAAACTGTATAAAGCATATCACATTGATATGCAGAACAGGGTTAGAGAATGTAGAGTATGAAGAATTGAGGTAGAGAAGATAAGAAAAAGGAGGAGCAGAAAGAGATGCTACAGAACAGAGCTGATATCTAAGCTAAATACGAAAATATTTTCTTTTGATAAATTGAGGAAGTTGGAGCTTCCCTATCAAGTTGAAGCTTGATAGATGTCAGTTGTAGCTGACTGAGGTTGGAGCCTCCTGTAGGTTGGTGCCTGCAGAAAAATAGTGGTGAGAGGGAGTTGGAGCTTGCCTTTGCATCACAACAATAATAAGATGCAGTTTTCTCCCTTTATGGGTTTCCACTTATATCTGCTGTCTTTGTGTGTGTTGTCTATGTGTTGATATGTTATATCCAATCTGCTTAATGTTTGTTTCTCTCATAATAAGTTTGGTGTCACATTAACTTAATACTTGCTGCTACATATTAAGACTGTTCACATATTAAAGTTGGTTATAAAATTAAGTTGTAAACAAGCTTGATGAAAAGTTTAAAAATTTCATGTATGTGTTAAACTGATTCACCCCCCCCCCCTCAGTTTAATTAAGGATTCAACAATTGGTATCAGAGCGGGTTCCTTTTGTACCAGTTTAACAACTGAAAGGAGATCCTAGGTCCCCAGGATGGCTAGTCAAGAAGGAAGCTCAACCAATAAAGCCCCTTTTTTCACCAATGCTAATTATGCTTTCTGGAAAATCAGAATGGGAGCATACATAATGTCTCTAGGAATAGAGGTTTGGGCTGCTGTGGAATTTGGATATGCCCCAAAGGCAACTGACTGAGAGAAAGAAGCTAAGCAAGACTTTGTAGCCAATGCAGAGGCCATGAATGCAATCCTAAATGGACTATGTGAGGCAGAATTTATCAAAGTAATGCACAACAAGAATACCAAAGAGATGTGGGACACTCTAGAGAACATCCATGAGGGAGGCAGGAAGGTGAAGACTGCCAAACTTCAATTCTATAGAGCCCAATTTGAAAATTTGAAAATGAATGATGATGAAGATATTGCCAGCTTCTTTTTAAGGGTTGCAGAAATAGTAAATAACATAAAAGCTCTAGGTGAAACCATAAAAGAAGCTGTGATTGTTCAAAATATTCTGAGATCTCTTCCACCCAGTTTTAACCCCAAGGTTTCTGCCATAGAAGAAACAGTTGATTAGGAAACCTTGACCATGAACCAGTTACTTAGAAATCTAACAGCCTATGAGATGAGACTCCCATAGAAGAATCCAAGTGCGAGGGAGGTAGCTTTTAAAATAGAAAAGAAGAAAGAAGAAAAGGAAGATATATGCTCTTGCTCTGATGAAGAAGAGGCCAAATTTGTCAAGAAGTTGGATAGAGGATCAGGTAAATATAAAGGTAAACTTCCATTCAAATGCTTTAACTATGGAAGAGTTGGACACTATGCTGCTAAGTTTCCTCATAAGAAAGAAAGGAATCAAGCTCAAGAATCAGAGAAAACTACATCAAAGAACTGACAGAAAGGAAAGAGATTCAATAGAAAATCTTTCTATGCTCAACAAGACAACAGTGCATCTGAAGACTCAGATGAACCCTCAAGTGAAGAAGGAACCTCTGAATTTTTATTGATGGCCATAGATGAACTTGAAGGACTCCTTCTAGAAGATGAAGAAGAAGGTGAAGTTGATCTTGAGGGGGAGCTAAGAAGTGCCCTAGAGGAGATTGACAGACTCAAACTGAAGTGCAGAAAATAGAAAGACATTCTCCTCAAGTATGTAAGAGAAGAACAAAATTCAGAAGTCCTCATGCAGCTGAAAGTAGAGCTTGAAGAAGCCAAGAAGATAGAAGACATGTTACTTAAGCAAATCAAGGCTAAAACTCAGGAACAAGAGAAGTTGGAAGAAGAATTAGTATGTCTGAGGAAGAAATTAGAAAATGCCCAAAGGAAAGTGTCTATAAATTCTTCTCAAATGACAAGCTCTGGTAAGTTGAACGAAATCCTGGATGCTCAAAGATCTCCTCTGATAAAAACTGGGATAGGCTATGAAGGAGAATCAAGTAAAGGCAAAGAAAAGGAAAACCAAAATATTATTTTTGTAAAAGCAAATAAGGCTGATGAAGCAGCTCAAATGATTCCTACAAAAGAAGAAACATGCAATGAAGGAGACAGAAACCAGAAGGAACCTCTAATAACAAAGAATGAAATAAATACTCAGCCAACAGAAAAAGGCTCATATACCCTTGAGTATGTCAAATTTGGAAGCCATCAAAGGAGATTCTTCCCTCCTATGAAAAATGCCACCTATTATGCCTTCCATAAGCTAGGACATATTGCTGCATACTGTCATACAAGGAGGAGTAATTCAAACCAACAAAGGATGCAAATAGTGAAGATACTTTCTCAAGCAAACAAATGGAGAAGACAACCTCACATCAGGAATGCAAATTTTTTCTATGGTTACTGTTTTTATTGTAAGGAATTTGGCCATAAAATCATTGAGTGCAGAAAATATGGACAAAGATTGATGTTCAACACCTCAAGGAGGTTTATGAATCATGGAGATTTTACTCATACTCACAATTATACAAAAATTATGATCAAATGCTGTGTATGCAATAAAATTGGAAATATGCCTTCCAAATGTCCTCTCAGAGAATGTGGCTCATCATCTCACAAAAGGTACCAAACAAAAGGATGCTTCCAGTGGAAAAAGAAGGTGAATAAATGTGACCTGGCTCTAACTGCTCAAGACCTGAGAAGCCAATGGTATTTGGATAGTGGCTGCTCAAAACATATGACTAGAGATAGAAGCAAGTTTATAACCTTTGATGAAAAGAAATCTAGAAATTTTACTTTTGGCAATGACAAAGTAGGGAAAATCAAAGGAAAAGGCTCAGTCAGTCTAGATAATGGTAGAGGAAAGGCCCAATATGTACTATTTGTGGATGGCCTGAAAGAAAATCTGTTAAGTGTCAGTCAAATGTGTGATAAAGGCTGTGAATTTCTTTTTAGAGCACAAGACTGTGAAGTCAGGTCAAGCACCACAGGAAAAAATCTGATCAAAGGTGTTTGAACAGAGAGTAATGTCTACATAGTGAAAGAAGAGAATGAAGCATGCCATCTTAGCAAACTTGAGGAGTCATGGTTATGGCATAAGAGATTGGGACACCTTAACTTCGACCATATCATCAGACTGAGCAAGAAGAAAGCTGTCAGAGATATGCCAGCAATAAAAAGGCCTTCAAATATCATATGCAAATCTTGCCAATTGGGCAAACAAACCCGGACAACCTTTAAGACCAAATATGAGCTATCAACAAGTAGGCCACTTTAGCTTGTACACATGGACCTGTGTGGACCTTCAAGAACTAAAACACCAAGTGGAGAATACTACTTCATGTTGATAATAGATGATTTATCAAGAATGACATGGGTTTCATTTCTCAAATATAAATCGGAAGCACTTGAGAAATTCAAGATATTCAAAGCATTGGCATAAAATCAAACAGGATGCAAGCTAAAATGCATCAGATTAGACAAAGGAGGTGAATTCACAGACTATGACTTTGCAGACCTATGCAATGAACATGGGATAAAGCAACAATTTACTATTGCAGGGACACCTCAAAAAAATGGAGTGGCAGAGAGACAAAATAGGTCTGTACAACAAATAGCTAGAGCCATGATGCAAGAGAGTAACATTCCTCAAACCTTTTGGGCAGAAGTAGTACACACAACTATGCATATTCTAAACAAAGCTCATTTAAGACCAAACAGTGAGAAGACTCCTTATGAACTATGGCATGGTAAAACAACATCAATCAAGCACTTTAGAGTCTTTGGAAGAAAGTGTTACATAAATAATAATGATGAAAATCTGGGGAAGTTTGATGCAAGAGCAGATGAAGGAATATTTTTAGGATATGCATCCAAGAGTAAAGGTTACAAGTGCTGCAACAAGACTCTTCGAAAAATTGTAGAAAGCATTGATGTAAGATTTGATGAAGAACTACCAAACAAGACAAGAAGTATAGACTGCACCAGTCCTCCAGAAGATCATGAATAAGAGAACCAAGATAATGATGAAACAAGCAAGACAACAGAAGATGTTGAACTGAGCACTAAAGCCCCCTCTAGATACACTTAGAAGAACCATCCAGAAGATCAAATCATTGGGGACAAGAGTGTAGTAGTCAAGACAAGAAGATAGCTAACTGAACAGACAGAAGAGGTATACAGAGCTATGTTATCACAAATAGAGCCAAAGAAGTTTGAAGAAGCCAGCAAGGAAAAGTATTGGGTGAATGCTATGAATGAATAATTGGACCAAATTGAGAAGAACAATACCTGGGAATTAGTTCCAAGACCCACTGAGAAAAATGTCATAGGCTCAAAATGGGTATTCAAGAATAAAATGAATGAACAAGGATAGGTAATCAGGAATAAGCCAGACTTGTATGCAAGGGATATTCACAAATTGAAGGTCTTGATTACGATGAAACATTTTCCCCTGTAGCGAGAATGGAAGCTATCAGAATGTTCCTGTCCTTTGAATGCTACCACAACTTCAAGGGATATCAAATGGATGTGAAATCTGCCTTCATGAATGGAGATCTAGAAGAAGTCTACATGGAACAACCATAAGGATTCTCATTAACAGATAAAGAAGACTATGTGTGCAGACTAAAGAAGGCTCTATATGGGCTGAAACAAGCTCCTCGTGCTTGGTATTCAAGGCTAGATAAGTACTTGCAAAAACAAGACTTTAAGAGAGGAGGAGTAGACAACAATCTATACATAAAAGCCCATGAAAATAAATTCCTAATTGTTGTAGTATATGTTGATGACATTATGTTTGGAAGCAACAAAGATGAGCTAGAAAAAGGATTTTCTGAAGAGATGAAATCAGAGTTTGAGATGTCTATGATTGGAGAGCTCACCTTCTACTTAGGACTTCAAATTCAGCAAAAGAACACAGGTACATTCATCTCACAGGAAAAATACTTAAAAGAGATGTTGAAAAAGTTCAAAATGGAAGACTGCAAACCTGTGTCAACTCCCATGATCACTGGATGCAAGCTATGTGCTGATGATGGATCTACTGATATATATCAAAGACTTTACAGATCCATGATAGGAAATCTGCTATACCTAACAGAATCAAGACCAGACATCATGTTGGCAGTAGGACTTGTGGCTAGATATCAAGTAGCACCAAAGCAAAATCACCTTCTAGCAGTCAAAAGAATATTTAGATATCTACAAGGAACTGTACAGTATGGGCTATGGTATCCAAAAGGCAAGAGCTTCACTTTAACAGCATATACAGATGCAGATTGGGCCAGTTTTGTGGATGAAAGGGAAAGCACAAGTGGAGGTGCATTCTACTTGGGAAAAAGTCTGGTGGCATGGCTAAGCAAGAAACAAACATCTATCTCTCTATCTACAGCAGAAGCAGAATACATAGCAGTAGCAGCATGTTGCGCACAAGTCATGTGGATGAAACAAACCCTCCAAGACATGAAGGTAAGCATTGATGAACCTATCTCTATCAAATTTGATAATTCAAGTGCTATAAGTATTTCAAAAAATCCCGTACTTCATTAAAAAACTAAAAACATCCCAATCAAGTACCATTTCCTAAGAGAACAAGTAGCACAAAAGGTAGTGAAGTTGGAATATGTGCCAACAAAAGAACAAACAATAGATATATTCACAAAACCTCATGCTAGAGAGCCATTCGAATATCTGAGAAACAAACTAGGGGTAGTGTCTTCAGATACTCCTCTATGATAGAAAAAGAAAGCTTCATTCCAGGGGGAGAACAGAAAAGAAGACATCATTCCAGGGGGAGATGAGTCAACAAAGAAAGTCACAAAAGAGCCAGAGCAACTAAGAAGAACATGAAACTGGTCCTTAGGATCAGAGTAACATGGACGAGATTTAAAAGCACACGGGGAAATAGGCAACCCTTTGCCATTGATGTCAAAGGGCGAGGAAGAGTAAGCAACAGAAGAAAGGGTCCTAAAAGGAAAGCAGAGGAAGTGTATTGCCATCAATGCCAAAGGGGGAGACTGTTGGAAATGTTGTCATTGATGGCAAAGGAGATGGAAATGGAGACAGCATAGATGCAAAGGATATGGCAAAATAATACTGTTGAAAGGAAAAGAGAGAAAAAGAGGCAGAGCTGTGAGATGAAACGGTCGAGCAACAGAGAAAGGCTATAGAGAGTACAGTGAAATAGAGACAGAGAATACAGAGGCAGAGATAGAGAATAACAAAGACAGAGAATAACATAGGATGTAGAGAGTATAGTGAAACAGAGACAGAGAATAATGGAGGCGGAGATAGAGAATGACAGAGACAGAGAATAACAGGGATGGAACAAGTAAGGACGGAACCAAAAAGCAAAATAATAGCGGGGTTATGTGTATATGGTTTAAAGCACAATCTGTACATTTAAACGAATAATGGATGTTTAATAAACAATTGAAAAAAAAATTATAAAATACCAGAACCCTGAGTCAAAGACAAAACCATGAGGAATAGTGACGGTGGTTTCGGCGGAAGAAACAACCTGTATCACACGTCCCCTAAGTGGTAAGCTGAATTCCCCTTTTTGAACGTGATGTATATCGCTAATGGCCACGTGTCCTAAAGTGGTTTTCGAATACAAATTTTTTCGCGTAACTTTGGAGAATTATGTGACGAGCATATAAGTTGCGCAATATTGCACGTCGTTCGTCGGATGGGGGCCCAAAGCTCAGTTGGTGCATGAGCACAGATTGACCGTCCAATCAAAGAAGAAGTTGCGGGGAAGAGAACCAAGGCTGTGGGACTTACATTCATAGTTGAGGGGCCAAGTATTATATGAAATCCTATGTATTATGTGTATTATGAAATTTAATAAACAGGCAGAAGGTAAATAACAAAGCAGTGTGGGCCCGAAGGTTATTTTTAATTCACAGTTGTAGTATAAAGCCTGAAAGGCCTTCCATATGCGTCAGGGGTTATATAAAATGTATTGTGAGTGGAAAGGGATACTGTGGGCCCAAGTATAGTTACATGAAGTTTTGAGTTTAATATATGGCCTAAAAGTAAGTTACATGCCCATGAATGCAATACATTATGAAGTGTTGGGTTAATGTTATAAGCCTTGGTTGAAAGGTTATAAACGCTTGCGTGTTTAATAAAAGGCATCAAATCCATTGTTATAACGTTAAGTGATAAGGTTGAGAATATGCAAGTGTTTATTATATCAGGTTCAATCCTTAGAGAGCGGGTTATGAAGGTTGTGTGTCGAGTTAATACACTTGACATAATAAACAAAGGAAGGGGTTCAATATAATATGAGCGATGTATTAAATGGGGACCCAGATTATAATACAAGGCATATAAAACATTGTATATGTGGATACAAGTTGCGGTGGGCCCAGTTGGAGTATCGTGTTAATGGTTAGTGATTAACCATTGGAGAAAATGCTGAATGGTTAAATTTTTTATATATATTAACTGTGGACCCCGACTATGTTCCGGATTGACGAAGAGGTAACCGAAACTTTAGACAGTGCATTATATCATTATAAACAAGGCGAGTTAAAATAACTCTGGAGCCCAAAAGGTTATATTACTACATATATTAGTGTTGGGTTTAAGTCTGAGTCAAAGACTTAATATAATGTTGACGGAGGATATTATATGTGTAGTGTGGGACCCCCCCCCCCCCTACATAAAATTCCGAGAATCCTAACCCAAGTTGAAGGATACATAAAGGCTGTTGCGGCAAAGTGTATATATATATATATATATATATATATATATATATATATATATATATATATATAGCGCTTTATATACAAGGGACCAAGGTTATAATATGAAGCATATGTATTATTGTGCGCGATATTAAAAGAACAAAAGGTTCTATTGTTCAGGCTTAAAACAAACGAAGCAGTATATGGTGGGACCCTAGTCACGAATCACATCTGAGAAAAGTATGGCAGCGGAACGTGTTGACAAAAGTTTCGATTGAGATAGCAGACCCGATTCATTTATAAACGGTGAGTCTCATATTTGTTTGAGTTCTGCCTTAAAGCGCTTTGGAGAAATTCATCGCATTGGAGGTGAAAGAGTAACATACAACTGAAAGTTCTGATTGCGATTAAGCGATCGGATGATAGCTGTCGGATTTTCTAAAGGATGGATGGTGGATATGAGCTTTTTGACTACATGGTGGGGCCTTTATCAATCGCATCGGAGAACTCCAATCACATCGGCGCAGTGAAGTGCAGTGAATAGTGAAGCATTGCATCGGAACAAGCCAACACAGTGGAACAGGTTAATAAAGTTTGCAATTGCGATCAATCGCAATTGGAAAACTCTAGAGAAGGCTCATCGCATTGGAGCATAAGAAAATTTCGGATGGTGGGCCCGAAAGGGAATTTTATGTATTAAAGGGTCTTGTATTATGGCTTCGAGAGTTGATTTGTGTTACATAAAAAGGGTAGTTTATATGTTAAAATGCTTTATTATAACGCCGAGAGTTGAATTGTGCTCTATAAAAAGCATAGTTACATATATACAGCAGTTACACTACGGCAGTGAACAGGAGAGCAAGCAGAGCTGTAAAAGACAGACACAGTCACGGAAAAGACAAACACACGGTGATCCAAAACTGAATGGGTTGATTTTTAATCCATATTGTAACTGAATTTAAACGTTTTTGATTGGTTTATATTGTTTGTGATGCATTGGCAAGTCTCCGTAGGAAATAAAACTCCATTGTAAAACTAAAAGTTGTATAAATTGTTGAGATTTTTTGAATGAGCTGGATAAAGAAGTGAGGAGGCAGAAGGCAAAGAGTCAGGGCTATTCACTTTGAATTCCTTGTGGAATACGAACTGTTATGAGGCAAACTATATAAAGCATATCACATTGATATGCAGAAAGGGGTTAGAGAATGCAGAGTATGAAGAATTGAGGCAAAGAAGATAAGAAAAAGGAGGAGCAGAAAGAGATGCTACAGAACAAAGCTGATATCTAAGGTAAATCAGAAAATATTTTCTTTTGATAAATTGAGGAAGTTAGAGCTTCCCTATCAAGTTGAAGCTTGATAGATGTCAGTTGTAGCTAACTGAGGTTGGAGCCTCCTATAGGTTGGTGCCTGCAGAAAAATAGTGGTGAGAGGGAGTTGGAGGTTGCCTTTGCATCACAACAATAATAAGATGTGGTTTTCTCCATTTTTGGGTTTCCACTTATATCTGTTGTCTCTGTGTGTGTTGCCTATGTGTTGATATGTTCTATCCAATCTTCTTAATGTTTGCTGCTCTCATAATAAGTTTGGTGTCACATTAACTTAATACTTGCTGCTACATATTAAGACTGTTCACATATTAAAGTTGGTTATAAAATTAAGTTGTAAATAAGATTGATGAAAAGTTTAAAAAGCTCACGTATGTGTTAAACTAATTCACCCCCCCCCCTCTCAGTTTAACTAAGGATTCAACAGGTCCAAAGGCTTCACAGCACTGAAACCTCATGCAACCGACATTGCCAATTCTCCAGCTCTTCATCGGAGTCAGAAAAACATTCACTGTTGTTTTCCCAACAGATAATTCCCTCATCTATGGGGTTAACCCGGTCTTCGTCCTGCGCAGTTATCTTATAAATTTGATCCAATTCCTCCTTTTCATAGGCTGGCTCTGTGTACCACGCACCTTCTGTTGGGTCTAGTGGTACGATGACACACATACCCTTGTTTTCAAATACCATGCTACGTTTCTTGAGATTGATGACACCTCCCATGTCTATTGCCTAGTCCAATCCAAGGAGTGCAGGGTAAGGGTCCGCATCTTCTACTATTTCTATTACTTCAAAATCAGCTAGGGCCCACACCCCTGCGATGTCTACTATGACTTTGGGTAACCTACCCAGAGGGATGATCTTTTGTTGATTTTCCATTCGCAGCTGGATAGTCGATCATTCCAACTTAGGCTCTCCCATTCGTTGCCATGTTTGTTTTGGTAAGACGTTAGCATCTAATCCCAGATCTAAGGTAACTTGATCCATTTCATAATCTTCGATCTGTGCAGTTAACCGCATTTCTCTCCCTGTGCGTTTCTTATAGCTGTACAATTTGTGTACATCCTTGGTCTCAGGGATCAAGGTGGGCCGAGCTGCACAGGTATTCAGTAATGCTAGGAGATTTCCTATAGCCTGCAGATTTCTTAGCAACTTCAGACATGCCTTTAAAAAGGGCTCAACTCCTTCTTTGATCTGAGGCTGCGCGGGGGCTGCCAATGGTGCTTGCTCCTTGCAAGGAACTTCTTTCTGAAAGGCAAGCCCTTTTTTGTTTCCCTGGGTGTCCAACCCACTACGTGTCATGACTTTTACACTTGGATCCGCCTCCCGTTGCTCAGTTTTAACCCTCTGTATGCTCTGCATAGGGGTAGGCTGCCTGTCTTGCATCTTGGCTATTAAATTTGGGCATTCTTCCACCTCATGGTTGAGTTGTCTACAATATTTACACATCAGCCTAGTGGGATTAGGGGATTATATGGAAAATTGGCCTATTTCTCCACAGTTATAACAGATTAGCTGGCCTCGTCCTCGGCCTGCGCTACCTCCCCAACCTCCTCTGCCTTGGGCCGGTGATCCTCCAAAGTGCACAGCTAGTCTTAGTGATGCAAGGTCCGATTGCACCCGATATAAGTTCCCCCGATCTATCATTAAGTCATAAGTTCGATAGTTCTGCTCATCATGTACCACTAATCGGAAGAAGCGACACCAATGTTGTTTGAGTTCTAGGACATACGCACCCAGCCGAGGGAAATGGTTCATATCATGTAGGCCTGCTACCCGATAATCATCACACCACAGGGTAGATCCGCTTGATCCTGGTCGCAATAGGGCAGGTTCCCTACTTACTCTGGGTCGTATCGGACTAGGCCCTCCTACTTGCATATAGCCGGCCAGCAGAGGGCACTGATCCTTCGTATGGCCAGACGCCCAACAACGTATGCACCAAAGATCTGCGCAGATGTCCTTTCCTCGCTCTTTTCACAGGTTCTGTATCTCCATATGCATAGCCCCAAGTTGTTCCTAGATTTTTGTACTCCTGCGAATGTATCTTCCCGGGGTGCAACCTCTAATTTCATAGCAACTTCCATAACTTCCTCTTGTGATTCAAAGGTCTGCTGTCCCATCGGCGTACGCAGGTGAGGTAACAACATGGCGATGAACCACTCCGTATGTTGTATATCATCATACTCAAACCCTCCGTTCCTAATTGCTTTCTTTAGCCACTAATCAGCCTCCCATACTGACTCAGACGCACCTTGTTTGAAGTCCTTTACCTCCACTACCAGCTGGGAATAAGATTTTGGCTTTCGGAATTGTTGCTTCAGAGCATCTTTGATATCTTGAATGGAAGCGGTCCCATTCTGGGCAATGTATCGCATATACCAGTCCAGAGCTCTATCTTCGAATGCTAAAGACAGCGGCGCCATCTTGATTGTGTCACTTGCTACGTTTTCTGCAATCTAGACGGAGTCTGCCACAAACCAAAACCGGTCCATATCCTCTTCTCCCACCCCCTTGAAGGTAGGTAGTTTCAAATGTGTAGCCATGTCACTGTTGAAGAAGGGTGGTGGTTCAGAAAAATTCTTAGCTTTACACATCCGAGGTGGCGATACAACCGAGGGGTCGTTCATAGCGGGTTCCTGAAACGAATTGTAGGTGGATCTCCCTCCATCAAGATTGGTTCGATAGTATTTACCACTGTGGGTTGTGCTCCCATATAGATCCGAGGTCATTCTGTCCGTATGACCACACATAATGCTCTTTTCACACAGTACTTTCTTGATCAGCAATGGTAATGTCCTCAGGAACTTACCTTAGAATCCCTTGAAAAATCATCGTTCAGCTTCAGAGTATGATACAAACTGATCAATGGAAAATTCCGTTACGAATCCTCCCAGCATGCTATCCACCCAGTTATCCACCGTGCGTGTAATAGTATTATCAGTTTTTTCAAGCTGTTTGAGCAACTCGGGGGTCCATAAAGTGACCCGCTCGTCCTTCCAGCACTTTTGAAATTCCACCAGTTTGGCCAGCCACTCTTGGAGTTCGATCGCAAAAGTTACAAAGAATATTTCGTAGCTTTCAGTAAGGACGTACCTATTTTTCCACCTTTCTGCCATTAACTTCTCATTGCGATTTTATTTTACTGAAAAATCCTGGATCTGCCTCTTGAACCAGTCCTCGATCTCCTTTTTTCCAGGCTTCCAGTATTCTCTTGTCATTACCCGATTCCTTTCTCAAACTTCTTCCGATCCCGGCAAGGGAACCATTTGTTGGCTTGAGGGGTCCTAACCTAGGTTCAGTGTGCTAGGTTTGAAAACAAACCCCTACACTACTGGCCCTTTCGGCAGTGACCTTCTTTTGCAGTTCACAGTCTCACTCGAAGTAGTATGGGTGGGTGTTGGAACCAGGTTTCCGCACCGTCAGAAAGGATGGGTAAGGCAAGAAGGGTTGCATCCTGTTTCTGTAATTCCTAGATCACCTTGTCCTGCGCAGGGTTAATTATGTTCCTATTCACATCCACGTGCACTAGATCTACAGTTATAGGCTTATTATATCATCAACACAGCAGTACATAAATAGAGCATAGCAAATCTAGACCCAAGAGCACAGTACACAGATATTTCGTAGCATAAAGATAGAAAATACATAACACAACATTTATCAGTAATTCACATAACAGAACTCACAAATTCAGATCTCTAACATTTCTTCGCATTCATTCATTTATCAACCTTTCCTTACAATTCCCTTCCCAACATGCACACACAGCAGCATGGTCTGCACACAGCTAGACTAGGATCTCCGCGCACATAGCCAGCAGGAGTCCACATAGCCAGCAGGAGTCTATTCCCCAAAACCCAAACAGACCACTTAAGCAACAAATCGCATCAATATCTCATCAATTCCTATCCTTTTCGATACAAAATACATCTCTATTTATAAAAATCTAGCTCCGACTTTCCTATGGTTTGCAACCCATGGTTTTTGGACTAGTTTACCCTTTGACCCATTACAATGTGTTCGGGGCTTTGACCCACCCCAAAACCCTTGCACTATATTAAATATAATCAAAATTAACCAAAAAGGACCAGTTTCGTAGCTTGTTAGGAGACCTCATTCCAACAATGCGCTATTTGCAGCAATTATGGGCACTATACCCATAATTTCCCAGAAATCCCACGATATAGGGGCACCTTACACGCCATTGAGCAATCCTATCAGGAGGATCCCTCCACCCAATCATCTGGAGATGAACCTCACACCATCTTGTACCTGTAGGAGGAACGACAGTCACCAAAAAGACTCTCAACCATGCCCCTCCCCCTCCCATCGAGCGTTGCGCACTCTGTGATGAGCTAGATCATTTCATCATTGATTGCCCAGCTTTGGAAATGTTCCAGCGATGGTACCCAGTTCATGTAGTATATCGCACTAACATGAACATCTAGTATTCATATCATATATGTGGTGGAAACCATCCTGTGCACCATTGTCACTACATACCTAGATTCTACATAGAACTAGCTTGTATGCAATCAACCATAGTCCACCTCTCCCAAGAAGATGGCACAGACTGAAAATCTACAAACAGCTTGAAAAACCAAGAATATTTGACAAGCAGATCCATCCTCTTCCTGTCAGTTGAAAAGCGACCAATCAGGGAACCTTTAGTTCCCCCCCAACCGCTTTCTACAGAGAAGACCAACATGTGCATTATGTAAAATGCCCAATCATGTGATTGCAACTTTCCCTAATTTAGCAGCATTATGACACTGGCACACCGCTAGGCCATCAACTATGCACAATGGGAACCCCATATCTAGGCTATGTTTCCCAGTTTTTCAAGGAAATCACTATGGACATATTTGTACCTATATGCCGCAAGTTCGTCCTCTAATCGATAAGATTCACACATTAGATAAGAAAGAGGAAAATCTCCTAAAATGGTATAGAAAGTATATCACCCCCAAAACAGCAACCCCACACCCACATCGGTGTGATGCGAAAACTAGGAAGGCGCATCAACCAAGCATGACCCAGGTCCAACCTAGGATAACATGCAGACTATGCGACCTGATTGGCCACCAGGTCAATCAGTGCAAAGAATTGAAGCACCTTGCAAATAGTTTTCACACAGTCTCTCCTCTCCCACAGAGACTTCTCTCTAACCAAGAGAAGCTCATGTATACTTATTTCCATATTTTTTCACACTCTCATCATACAATTAAATGTGAGCATATCCCCAGGCTAAGAGAGGCAAGAGCAGCATTAAGTCTACACTCCCCCAACGAGTTAGACACACCCAAGCCAATGAAATGGAAATGGAAGCATAAGACCTCGTCTTCTACCATAGATCCTTTCCAAGCGTCCACATCTGGGATGGTGAGTAGTGTTGATTCCCACACAATCTACTTAGTTGTCACAGTGGTACCATTCACCATTTGCACTGGCCAGAACCACGAACCAGAGGCATGCCCACTAATCGAAACATTCAGGCACCTCTGCACCAGGCACAATTTCCACCAACAAGAAATTGACCATCCTAACGGGGGACCCAACCTTGCGCTTACACAAACTCCCATCACGGAGATTCTTGCCCCACCAAACGTTGACGACACGATACACCATATAAGATTTGTATCATCATGTATCGAAACTAGGACTTGAGTTGTTTGTTCATCTACCATAAGTGTTGAGTCAGCTGCAACTACGAGATTAGTTGTACCTACGACAATGTAGACCCCATTTGTCTACACTCTGTCGACCGTGTCTAGTTCGATCACATCGACGATGGAATCCTTAATGTGTTTATCAACTAGCTCCATCCGGATTGAACCTCTTCGGCACACCCTTGTGCAGGATCAATCACCCTTAGGGTTCCTATTTCATTCAAATGAGGACATCCTAAAAGCCATGACGGAGAAGGATTATCCATGGGATGCAATACATCACTGTTCGCTTTTTCTCCCCAAGAAAATGTCCAGTCCCCATAAGACAAAAGAACAAGAGATCTATGCGATCGAATAAAAATATTTCCTCCCAAAGGGGAAAGTCGATTGGTTCAAGAACCCTATCCCGGTGCCTGATACGTTCGAGGAAGGAAATATTTCAAACATATCACCTATCGTGAAGGTGAACATATCCCAAAACCCTTGTAAGATTAAAGAAATCTCACTGGGGGCAGCATGCTCTCCAGAAGAAATAACCTCTTATACCCAATTGCTATAGGAGTATCAAGATATCTCTGCGTGGGACTACTTGTAAATGCATGGGCTTAGTCCCACTATCGTAGAGCACCATATTGACACTTGGCATGACGTACCTCCAGTGCGCCAGAAATAGCATCAACTGCACCCATCAAAGGCAGAAGAAATAAAACGAGAAATCGACAAGATCACAAAGACGGGTTTATCTACCCTATTGCTTACACATCTTGGGTTTCCAACCCTGTTCCTGTCATTAAAAAATAGGGCACCATATGTGTTTGCACCGATTTTCGGAATTTGAAAAAAAATCTTGCCCCAAGGACAATTATTCCACCCCATTCATCGACCAGGTCATCAATGCTTGTGTGGGTCACGAGGCTCTCCCCTTTATGGATGGATTCTCTGGGTACAACCAAATTCAAATTCGCCATATAGACCAGTACAAAACCACGTTCACTGCCCCCTGGGGCACATTCGCATAAAAGGTAATGCCATTTGGCATAAAAAATGCTGGAGCCACCTTCCATAGGGCCATGAGCTATATAGTTCATGACTTGGCACAACTTATCCTCACCTACTTGGATGACTTGACCATCCACTCCAAGAGGCGCTCAAACCATCTTGAGGATCTGCGATTGGTATTCCAATGATGTCATCAATACAACCTACGGTTGAACCCCATCAAGCGTGTCTTCCATGTCACAGCAGGTAGACTCTTAGGTTTTATCGTGTCTGAGCAAGGGATTCGCGTGGAACCCCTCAGGGTCCAAGACATCAAAGAGGTACCTCCATCTCGAACCCTCAAAAAACTGCAAAACCTGCAGGGGAAGGCTAATTTTCTGAGATGCTTTGTCCTAGATTATGCTACTTGCGCTCAAGGGTTCCTACGCCTCCTTCGCCAGGAAATCCCATTCAAATGGGATGAAAATGCCCAACAAGCTTTCAATGAGCTTCAAAAGAGACATTATCTTCAGCACTATTCATTAGTCCCCCAGACTATGACAAAGATTACGACATGTATCTATCAGCCTCTAAGTCCGCCTTGGCTGGAGTTTTGATCCAAGAAGGCCCAGGTGGGAAGGAGCACGAAATTTATTACACCAGTAAAACCTTAGCGGGGCCAGCATTAAGATATGATCCTAAAGAAAATACCTCCCTAGCATTAATACATGCAGTCCAGAAGCTTCACCACTACATCATCTTAAAAACCACTACGATCATTGCAGATATTAATCCCATCAAACATCTGCTCACATGCCACTAAATGAACCATAAGTACACCCACTAGATAATCATTCTCCAAGAATGCGACTTATAGTTTCGCTCCCCTAAAAGAAAAAGGCGCGTATCTTAGCAGTGTTCATTACGGACCTCCAAGAGATACCAAGGGATCACCAGTAAACGATTCGCTACCAGATGAGCATATCTTCTTCGTAGCAACTGACGACCCTTGGTATGGAAACATTTTCCTCTTCCTACGAACTCAAAAGTTCAGACCTCATCTCACTCAAGATGACCATCGGCGCATTCGCCATCAGGCCCCTCGATATCTCCTCATGAGTGATACTTTGTACCGATGGGGCATCGACACCATTTTACATTGATGCCTCACTCACGACCGAGTGGAAAAATCCCTTAATTACTACCATAGAGGAGCTTACAGAGGCCACCTCTCTAGGATAGCCACCGACCGAAAAATCCTACGAGTAGGATATTTCTGGCCCTCCCTATTTCGCTATTGCATTATAGTAGTCAAGATATTTGAGCGATGCCAGCGCTTTGCTCATAAACCAATAGCCCCTCCTGCTCCTCTACACCCTGTCATCATCGCCAACTCGTTTGGTAAATGGGGAATCAACTTCATGACTTGAAACCCCACATCATCTGGAAATCATAAATACATCATAGTGGTTGTCTATTATTTCACCAAGTGGGCAGAAGCCATGCCCACATACGACAACACCGCAGAAACTGCCCCCTTGATTTCTTTTTAACCACGTGATTGCCCAGTTTGGCATTCCCAAAGATTTAGTCTCTGACCATGGGAAACACTTCGAGAATGAATTTTTTGAGGAGCTATCTCACCACCTGAGATTCACCCATGAATTCTCCTCACCATACTACCCCCAATCCAACGGATAGGTAGAAGTTGTAAACAAATTCCTCAAAACTATGTTACAACGCATGGTGAATAACCATAAAACCAACTGGCACCATATGCTCTTCTTGGCCCTGTGGGCATACCACATGCTTGTAAAGACGTCCATTGGTTTCACTCCATTCCACTTGGTATACGGGGTCGAAGCCATGATTCCCATATAACGCGAGATCTCGAATTTACATGCCACCATCGAAATCCTCCATGATACCCAACCTCTAGAATACCATCTAGTACAACTAGTGCTCGTTGATGAAATCTAAAAAAAATCACTGCAACACAATGAGGCACACAAAAATTGGGTAAAAGCATCATTCAATTGCCACATCAACCCTCACTCATTTACTAAGGGAGAACTATTCCTCCGCTACGATGTCGCAAAAGAAGCCCTAGGGCTAGGAAAGTTCAAAACTTTGTGGAAAGGACCCTACATCATAAAACATTGCCTCCTCAAGGGGGCATACATCTTGAAGAAATCGGATGAGACATGCCTTAGCACCCCCATCAATGACCTTTACCTCAAGAAATTCTACCCATAAGGGCCAAGAAGGCCCTACCCTAGAGTCAATGAACACAAACCCAACCACTTTAAATTTTTGACCAAAATACTTGTTACAAAATGCGCTCGAGTGTCACAATGCATTACCAACCTGACCCTTACTTCGGATTTGCTAATGGAGCATCAAGATGGACTCAAAGTTTAGCAGCAGCTGCCTGGGTTATCTATTACCCTGACCGATCACCACTCTACACCAATGGTGTGTGCATTGATTCACCAAAAAACAATCAGGCAGAATATGACGTTGTTATAGGACTTATGAGCGACACCCTCCATCAGGGCATATGCCATATGCATATCTACCTCGATTCCTAGTTAGTTGTCTCGCAGTTAAACCAAACATTTGAGATATGAGATTCACATATATTTAGAAAATATTTGCGTGCAAAAATATTGAGCAGACAATTTGACTACATTACATTCACACATGTAACAAGGATTCAAAACCAAACAGCTAATCGTATAGCTAATAATATTCTAAACTGGAATAGATCTTGAATAAATCATCATACATAAAAAACAAAAACATAGAAAACATAGATATCCATCAGCATAACATAATCCATAAATAAGAAACAGGGGGCACACCATGTAGAGCCGCAAAAAATATCTCTCATATATATATATTTATATCGAAATGTATGTGTATGAGTAAAAAATTAGTGTCTCTGACCCATCGTTCAGCCCAAAAAGACAGACATATAAGTCATCAAAAATAGGGGAATCATCGTCATAATGGGTGCTTTCCCCATGTACAAAATGACTCTAGCGCGGTGCTCCCCAGGCGGGGCACCTGGACCCACTGTCGCTCCTGGCACCACTACTAGAGCCGCTGTCAATACCGAGACCACCACCCAACATAAAACTACCTGATAGTCCCTCTCCCAAGCCATCAAGATCTCCAACCATACCTCCTCTAGGTTATATAAAAATCCTCAAGTCGACATCCCCTGGGTCAAGCAATCCACTCAATCCTAGGCATCCTCCAGAATTGACACCCACTCGGTCAACTCAACAACACGAGCCTCCACCACATCAGCACGATCTGGCTCAGCTACAGTCTTGACAACAGCTGAGATGCTGCCGTCCCCCGAAGGGCCAGCCCCACCACCACCCTGATCCTGTGCAGGAACTTCTCCAACCCCCCAAGAGCTCCACGAGGTCTCCAAATAGGATCATGCACAACCAACCGAGCCACAGGGCAACCAACCTCACCAACATCTGCAAGAGTAACCAAAGCTATGTCAATGTCATCATAAATACACATATAAACATAAATACTCAAATAAATGTAGAAAACAAAAAGACATACATGTTGGCCCCCAAGCATATCCAGGAGGAAGACCCATGTCTAGATCCCCACGGAAGTCCATCCCTGCATAAGGGAAGACAAAAACATCTCAGGGTTGGCCTCAAATAATGCCTCCGTGGTGGCATTCCAGTAACACCCCACCCTACCCCCACCTCCTCAAGGCATCACAGGATCCCATCTCCTCATACAAGGCTCCCGTGGCCCCCCAACAGGCACCGCCACCACTGATCTCAGCAACACCACCCGCTCGTACATAATGTTGCATAAAATGTTGGCATAGGCAAACAACTTTTATCCTCTCAAACCTTACAAATTTATGCCAGCATCGAGTCATAGTAGAAACAGGCAAAGTTGAAAAAATTCCCAGCCCTCAACTGGCGTAGGACACCAACCTATGGACCCAATGTTCAATGTGTAGTAGATGACCCTTCCAGCCACACAATAGCTGCTAAAGCACACCTCTCGGCCAAATTTTTCACCGAGGCAATAGCAATGAACCCCTCCATAAGGGGTGCCTCGCCATAGCGACGCATCCAGAACCACTAAAAATCCACCCTCCCAAAAGGAAGTGGATACCAAATCACCTCACCCTGAGGCAGCAATGCGGTCACAAAGTAGATATCTATCTCAGGATGGATAGTGAGGTCACACCCACATAGCACAAACACCTTCCGCCGCCTGTTCCAATGCTAGATTAGGTAGCGCAAGAGTCAGTCCTGTGACCAAAAAAGGTCATTCTCCACAAATTTTAGGAGACCCAATCGTACCAACTCTTGGCACACCTTACCATTAGCTGCTAAAGTAGTGCGGAGCTCGAGCCAATCCTGATGCCTCCATAACATCCTATCAACAAAACAGGAGCACATCAGCAACATAAAAACATCAAGAAATAGGCAAAATTTCCAAAAAAATTTCCTCGGCTCTCCGCGCACCTGTCCCTCAAACAAGCACAAGGAAGGCACACATATATCTCTCACAGGCATGCAAAAGGCATGACCAATGTTGAGGAAAGAGCGCAAAAGGCACACAAAACCCTATATTTGCACGCAAAAGGTGCGCTGTTACCCTGATCGCCCACGCAATCTACGGTAAAACTGGCTCAAAATGCATACAAACTAGTATTGTATGGACCTCGGCACCCCAGACTGGAAAAAATAAAAATGCAAGACGTCATGGAGTTTACCTAGCCATAAAATCACTAATCCTTGGTGCTCAGGCTGACCACAACGACAAGAACTGCTCCAGAGAAGCCTCTGACCTCTCAATACTCAAAAGACAAAAATGAATTGAATTAGGGCCATATTTTCCTATATATTTCCCTTTTTAGAAACTTTGGAGGACCATAATGAGAGCTCAGAAGGCCCAATTACCAGACCGAAAGCAACATTGTGATCAACACTCCATAACGCCCAAAGGCGGTGCCACACATTCGCACCCCCGAAAAAATAAATTTTCAGTGCGGACAGGTATGCCCTCTCTCATCTTCTTTTTAAAACACATGTATTTCAATACTATTTTGATAAAGAAGATGCTTTCACTTGGGTAATTTTTTTTGCAGGTAGTATGAAAACCAACCACAACTCCATCCACTAAAAGTTCTAGAGCAAGTATCATTCTACCCCCAGCATGATAGAGTCCTAGAAAAAACTCTGCATATCTTGACATCATTTCTCCATAAAAAATCATCCATAGGTTCCACACATCCAACCATGTTTATCATAACCTCACCTTTCACTTGATAAGCATCATCATTGGTCGGTACAGCCTCCCCCCATGGCGCTCGTCACCCATAGTAGACCATATATCACAAAAATTGTGACGCCATGGCCATACCACTGTAGTCAGGAAGAACCTCATGCCTATTCACTCACCATGCATAACTTCAATTTTTACCATATGAAATAAAACCCTTTTCCCATATGAGCAGGCTGTACAAGCATATCAAAAGCGCACCATCGCACCTCACATTTGGCCTACCATACCTCCACCAGCATAACCCATCTGCAACATTTTTCATCTACTTCATCAATCTCACATATGACACCAACCAATGGGGCCCCCACTCTCAGCAAAACACCTTCCTCACATCATTAGTGAGTGAACATTTTCATGTTTTGGGGCACTCGTCTCTGTTTTTTGTACAAACAAAACCCCATTATTTTATTCTTTTAGTAAGTGTACAAAGACTGCAAATGGTGCACTATGTTCCCTACCCAGTCATTTATTTTTTCTCTCATGGGAGCAGTCCCTGGTCACCCTTGGTCGGAGTATCACACCCTCATGCAAAAGCCACCATGACATTCATAACCACTTTATACCCACCCTGGAAGTCCTATCGACTCTAGGGATTTCCCAATTAGAAATAATTGTGATTACCGCCAAGCTGCTTTTTCTACTCGAAACTTGGGCCACTAAATCCCCATAATAAATTTTTAGTCACCCCTTGCCAACATGCCTATGCTAAACCCATCACATCAAGGATCCTGATCCCCAGCGTCAGTGACCCTCTTGTTTAGTTGAGGCTTCCTTTTTCCCGTCTTCAACACCTCTTTTCCAAAAAGGAAGCAGTACCTTGTATTGCCCCTTTGCATAAAAAGGGCATCCTTGGGTGGCACTCTGGGAGACATCATTTCCCATAGATGTCATCAATCCTCCTGACATTCGACTATAACACAAGCTCTCATGTCAAGATGGTATCATACCTTACAACCATTGCACTTCAATCAAATTCATTGAAGACCTGTGCCTTGATAAGCTTCTCTTTCAGCAATTATTACACAGGAAGGTCCCAGCTAGCACCCATGCATACAATGCGCATTTATATTCCATACCAAGTTTATGTATATGGGTACCACATTCCACCTATTTTCAAAGAAAACATGCCCCTGAGGGTGTCAGCAGTCGTCATCATCAACCAACAAATCACTACTATATTAGTAACACAAACATAATCTGTATTTGTCAAATAGATTTTTTTAACTAGCAAAAGCATCACGAGCATGGGACATGCCCACCTCGTAGAAAAATTTGTATCTATTGTATTATACCATTGCTTGCAGTGATCCCACAGTACATGGTCCCTCTTCAACCCGGTGCAAGATGTCTCCAATTTTGAGCTACATGTAGGTCTCTCTCTCTCTCTCTCTCTCTCTACACACAGTATACATAAAATATACTATAATGTATTTCGGTTATACAGTTCTTCCTAGACCTCACACATTAGGGGGAAACTGTTATCGCTGGAAAATCGTACAAGAAAAGGTGACATTATTTAATGTCAGGAAGAAGGATTTACAGGGCTGAGAGACATTAGAGAATCTGAAAGTATTTAAAAATCTCTAAGGTTTGAAAGGAAAAATCAAATTGCATACAAGAAGAACTAGTCAAATTTTCCTTTGCACATAAAAGTCTTCAATAAATGCTTGCTTGTGCACCTTTTGCCCCAAATAGCACACAAACCTGGAAGTGGCAGAAGTCACTTTCTGGGGCCACAAGGCACACTCCAGGACATTGATTCCACACTTGAAGCCACCTAAGGACAGCCGCCCAAGCCTCCTTAGGACATCAAGGGAGCACGCAATGGAATAAATGTGGCACACAATGGAATCACCCTCCTATCTTGGTTCACTATCTACAAAGTACCAAGAGAGGGAAGGAGGATTTGAATTCTCCTATAAAAGGTCACCAAGAGATGAACAACATGAGAGAACATTGTTATGATGGCCAAAATTGCCCCAAGCAATACTAGCAGTGTGTGATCCAGAGCGGAGATAGAGGGGACTCAGTTTTTGGCCATCCAAAAACTGCAGCCCACCATAGTAGAGGGAGGGAGACTTTGCACCAAGGAAGCTCAAAAGTAAAGACATCCTTGCATTGGGACCTAGAACCCCTAGTTCTAAGGGCCCCTTGGCAAGTGGGTTAAATTTTCATCTTCATTTCCTACCATCATTCAATAGGAGGGGATGTAAGAGCCATCATTTGGATTATTGAAGTTGTTTGACTCTATTTAGAGCTTTTTTTTTATTTGTTTTAGTTTTAGTCTAGTTTTCTATTTGAATATGCATGATATTTCTCTATCTATTATGTTTATTTTTTAGCATGTTCCACCCACTTGCTTGACTCCATCTATTTTCTGGTTGTGACCAATAACTTAAGAGGGAAAACTAAACCCCTTAAGTTGGTTTGATTTCGTACATACGTGCACCAAACACACTAACGTAAGGAAAAAAAAACTATTTTTTAAAAGGTGGTAGCATGAACAAATTAGTGACTAAGGAAACTCCTAAATATTTAACCATGGGATTAGATGACCATGAAATTTATCAATATAGAACAAGTATATCATCATTAGGTTTTCTTGGTAGAATGTCCCCTGCTCCAATATAAGGAATTTAGACAAGGATAAGATGATTTGGAGTGACTAAAAGTTCTAGGCACATGGATGAAAAATCTAGTAGATGTAGGGGTTTGAAAAAGGAAAATAGTGATAAGGATGTTGGGAGTAATGATGATGAAAAATAAGAGACATATCCTATTCAAAATCCAATATACCAAATTACTTACTGTTTAACAATGTATCAACCTCTTTAACAACAAGCAAAAGGAAAAACAAAGAGATCCACGGGTTATAAAAAAATGCTATTATCTAAGAGTGGCATTCCAATGCCATACCTGAGGATGTCAATACTTTCAAGTGGAGCTAATGACGTGAGTGTAGAGATTCCCCCCCCTCCCCCCCCATTGTGCAAAACAATAATGAAAATTGTTGATGTCAATTCATCATGTCTTAGTAGTCCAAAAGCATAATTGCATTAGAAAATAGTGTTTAGGCATCATTCAACGAAAGGGATTAGGGGTAAATTAAAGAGACAATTATTCACAATATATTATACCACTAGCTAAAAACTAAAGAATGGTATAGGAAATGAAATATGTGTATTTATGCTTCGCATATCCTCCCAAGGTGAGTGGGCATTATATTTGCATGGAGTGTCACTTCATATTATTAAAAATCCTCTTATAACCATCAAAGATCCAAATCCAATAGTAACATATACTCTAAAGAATAAGCACCCAATATTATTAAGTACTCTACACTTACTATGAAAATAACTAGCAATTTCACCTAAAGGTGCAAAGGTACACTGGAGGAATTAAATATTTGGGATGATCATCTTGAAAAATTAAATCACTAAATAGAAAAACTCTTTAGTTTTACTGAGAAAAATGTGAAGGTTGCATAAATCATATTTAAAATTATTTTTCCAAATAATATTTTCATTGTTTATTTATTAATGAAATGAGAAATAAATAACAAGGTATATTATTCTATAAATTGCAAGTATAAGTACAATTTATGAAACATTAAATTATACTAATTTAGGAAATGTATCGAAATTATTTTCCCAATCAATTGTTTCCATGACAATAATTTTATGTCATAACAATGTCACATATCAACAATATTTTTCATTGTAAAATTAAAGGGAACCAACTTTTGTTTGAATGTAGGATGGAATAATTGTGGTGTTTAGGTTACAAAGGAACTCAAAACTAGCTTTTTCCCTTCAAAAGGAAGAGAGAAAAAGAACCAATGCATCAACGCTATTAAGGTTTTATCTCAGCTTTAGTTAACTATGATTCAATGGCGTTATCCTTAAATATGGATTTGGAACATAGGAAATCTAATGGAGAAGGTAAGTCAAGTTGATAGCTAGCCAAAGAAGAATCAGATCAAGGAGAAGAAGAGTAAGAAGGAGAGGATGGAGGTCTTGTATTTCTTAATGTTGGCCTCACTTCCACCTATTTTTTTCAATGAATTAGGAATATCCCTCATACAAGACATATCATAGAGGTTAAAGAAGAGAGTCGTCCTCTGATACGCCTCAGAGAGATTCAAAAAGTGAAAATTGAAGAATATTTTGGTTAAATATGCTCGGTCAAAGCCCACAGAGGAACATATTTGGTGTAAATATATCACATCTAGCCTTTATATTCAACTTCTCTTTCTTAGTAAATACTTTACTTCCTCAAAAGTTGGCTTTTCTATTCAACTTCTCTATTTTAATACATTAATTTCTCAAAAGTTGATACTCACATACTGTCATTTGCAGATTCTCTTTTAATACATATTTTTCTCTCTCACAAGAAAACACCAATACTCCCTTATCCTCTAATTCATGCCATACCAATAGATGGATGGAACAATAGGGAGGCAAGGATTAGTAGGAAATACCCCACGGAGATTATTCCTCCTGGAAAACCATGTCATTATTTCAATTATAAATAATTATTTGCTCTATACAATATGTGTGTTTGTGTGTGTGTGTGTGTGTGTGTTACCTAACTGGTTGATATCAACTACCTGACATTCACGGCGTTGATTTCGTTGGAAGATCCATCAAAGAAGGTGTCAGTAGGAATTTTGGATATGATCTTGGTGGGATGAACACATATTTCATTAAATTTGGAAGTATTCTATTACAAGGCCTTCAACAACATTCATTTTTTTTTGTAAATCACTATATTAAATTAATTTAAGATAAAAATAATTTTAGGAATGTCAAACCAATTAGAGACCATGAATAGGTCAAACATGGGGTTGTTAGGTACAATAGTATCAACGCACAATATGAGTGTGAAGGAAAACTCTTAGAAACAATTTATGTACGGTAAATCATATTAGTATGTCTAACATCCATGAAAGATATTATAGTTATGGATAACATACTAAAGTCATCGATGTTTGAATTTTGTGTTAGACGAATCTAACCCCCTTTCCCACAACCTGCGAGAGAGTTGTTGATTGAATAATGGTGATATGAGGATCTTTGTGTAAGTGGAAAGGAGGTGCCTCCCTTGCATTGCTTTGAAACTAGTCTACTAGAAACCTAGTAAAATGTTTTTGTGCTAAATTTTCTACCCGTTCATGCCTTTAAGTAACACTAATGAGGAGGTGATAATTCTTCTTTACAGCATCCACGCATACACTATTAAAGCTAGGCACTATTGATCTAAGTATTTCAATAATGTTGGGTATCATTGATATATCTCCACTCAAAGCCAAGTACATCAAATGAGAGTTCTTAAATGGGTATTCAAGTCATTCCATTATGATAGGACGTTGTCACAAATTCAAGTAAACAAGAATTATTGGTCATTGAGAACCAATATACATAGACATAAGTAGTGGAAGCAAGGGTTTTCAAAAAATAGTGAACTTGATGGTATTCCAGATATTTATCTCTCCTTGTCAACATTGTAAAAAACTAATAATGCTCCTAATGTAATAGTGCCAACCTATTGTACGAAAACCATGATAGACCATTACTTTCACCAAGAGGAGATAATGATAAGAATCGTTAATGAGGAATAAATAAATGTGAAACACAACTTATGGATTTTAGTTGAAATTTATATAAGTTCCCATGCTCTTTAATTATTAAATACTTAATGTAACTATTAAAAAATTATCATTAAGATATTAATTTTGAATATTAAATATGTATTAAAATTCACTTATCTATTACACATGATTTTCCATGTGATCTAAATAAACCACTTAAAACCCATTATCAATAAATTCTAATTAGTTTTGTAAAAGATCTATATTTACTTACATTAAGAGATTTGTTTCAAAAATATATTACATTTATAAACTTGTATTAATACATATAACTAAATGTAATACAATAAATAGCTTAAAGTCTTGGTAGCTTTGAGATTATTTTAATTACAAATAGTTTATTTAATAATTGAATTTTACAAAATGTTAATCTTGATGGGAAAATCATGTCATATGGTGGAAAAAAGTTTAAAGATGTTCATTTATGATGCAACTCTTGAATGAGCTTGAATAGTCTACTTAATCCTCATTGTGAATTAATTAATCCATGTTTTAATAGAAAACATTTTTTTACATAGAGTTTTCTATTAGAAATAACAAGATCACATTTATATATTCATATTAAACCACATGATAGGTAAATAAAATCAATCAATTGTTTCTTGACTTATCACCTTATATGGCATGATTGTATATAAAAGTAATTGATTTAAAAAATGCATATTTAGAAAAATTTATCAATTGGAAATAGAATAAACCTCTTAGAACTCATCATCAATTGATTTTAAATTATTATTTTTTCTAAAAAATGTATCTTTACTTACATTTAGTGTTTTATTGAAAAAATATAATACATTTATAACCTTGAATCAATGCATATAAATAAATAGAATTTAATACATGATTTATTTCTTGTTGGCTTTTATTATTTCAATTAGAAATGATTTATTTACAAATTGAAATTTAGAAAATGTTAATAGGGATGGGAAAATCAAATAGTGTATGTTGTAAAAAGTTTAAATGCATTTATTTATGACCTATATCTTAAGATAACTTAAGGAATCTACTTACTATTCATTATCAATTAATTATTTCATGTTTTGTTAGGAAAAACATTTCATTTTACATGAAGTTTTATTTCAAAAAAACAATGTCACATTTATACACATATATTAAATTTCATGATAGGAAAATAAAAGTTGATAAATGCTTTATATAGACCAATTATAACTTATTATCAATAACTTCTAATTTGTTTTATAAATAACATATATTTATTTACATTAGGAGCTACATTTCAAAAATACATCACATTTATAAACTTCTATTAATGCATATAACCAAATAGAATACAATAAATAGCTTCGATTCCTATTGGATTCTATGAGATTGTTTAAATTACAGGTAAATTGTTTAAGAATTGAAAATGAAAAAATGTTAAAATAGATTGGGAAATAAATGTCTTATGGTGCAAAAAGTTTAAATACAACCATTTATGATTCATCTCTTTAATTAATCTAGATGTCTCACTTAACACGTTTTTAATTAATTTTTCCATGTTTTATTAAGAAGAGCATTTTGTTTTACATGGAGTTTTATTTCAAAAAAATACAATATGAAATTAATACTCATATTAAACTACGTGGTAGACAAATAAAGGTCAATAAATGGATTCATTATTAACTTATATGGAATAAGATAATTACATACACAAATAGTTGACTTAGTGTATATATATATAGATATATATATATATATATATATATATATATATATATATATATATATATATAGAGAGAGAGAGAGAGAGAGAGAGAGAGAGAGAGAGAGAGAATTCCTTACAATTTAAGAGTTTGAAGTATTCACCTATGACCCATCACCCATTGGCTTAAATATTCCACTTAATACTTATTATCAAGAAATTATTAGATTTATTTTCGGATGAAATCTCTCATAGTATATGGCTATTATAAATCACATTTATATACTCATATTAATGGATATAACTAAGTAAACATCAATAATATAATTATGACTCATATGATATGATTTCATTTTATTTAAAATACAAATTTACAACAACAACAACAACAACAAAAACTTCAAATAATGTAATCATATGCCTCAAAGGTAAAAAGGAAGAAGTTCAAAGACATAATTTATCTATGATAGCGTCTAATCAAACTTTGATAGTCCACTAAGAAATCATTATCATTAATTATATGATTTTTTTTAGAAATGCAAAATTATTTATAATAGATTTTTATCTCAAAAATTAAATATCACATTTATGCACTCATATTAATGCATTTTATAGGTAAAAGGTCAATAACTAACTTTGAGTCTGGTTGATTTTCAATATGATATGATTTTAATTACAACCATTAATTGATTGAAGTATATAAATATATGTAAAATATGGATTGAGAAATCACATATCTTATGCTTCAAAAAGTTCAAATCATTTACCTATGACACATTTCCCAATAGCTTGAATAGCCAATAGTGCATGTAACATTTATCAAGTAAATTATTGTAATTTCTTCAATAATAATTGCACCTTTGTTTGCAATGAGCTCTATTTCAAAACTTATATTTCACATTTATATATGAGTATAATGCATATAAGTAAATAGAAGTTATTAAAAATAATAACATACCTTGATGGTTCATGTAGGATGATTTCAATGGCAAATAATTCATTTAAGAACACACATACACACACATATTAGCAAAAAAAAATCGATACAACAAAGTCATTGCAAAAATAATTATAAATAAGAATAGAATATACATAATAATATAATTGACAATTCCCTTATAATATTCCAAAAGATATAAAATCATACAAATTGATTCAGAAAAAACTATGTTCAAATTGCATTCAAAAATTGGAATGTACTTGTGAACAAATTTATAAAGAAAATTATCTCCATCCACTACAATGAAGTACATGTTCTATTGAACATTCGAATGTAATCACGTTTCTCTTTTATATGATGAAGTGTCTTAAGAAAGGGGAATAAAACCTACATAAGCCAAGTATCTTTCTCTTTTCTTGTATAGACAATATGTGGTTTGATCGATATCCGATGAATTGAGAAGTATGCTTTGTTGTATCTATTAGCAATACATTTGATTCTTCATAATTATCTCCATATTGGGACCACACATCAGTCAACCTTTTCTCATAAAATTGTATTGTCTTCCGCGCTTCTAATTTTGTTTGCAAATGACAATGAGACTTGTTCCATGCGAATTTAAAGTCCTCTATATCAATATTTGATATTTCAAGTACTTGTCAGATGTAATTTTCAGTGACATTTAATGTCCATATTGCAACATCATATTTTTTTAAGCAATTTTTTAACAGTTCTGAGTGAAAAGGCCTTAAAAAATAGGACCTATCACCTAAATGTCAATCTAGGTCTCTTTGAATATAACAATTTTGTCCATATTTAGTGTACGATTGGAAAAAAACTCCTTCCATTTCAAATATCAACATCATCTTTTGACTTATAGAAATGCCCATTTGCTTCTGTAGTTGCACTGCAACCACATGTATGATATTAACATATCTCCACTTCAACATTTTATTGCTTAAGGATATAAAAACCTAACATTTCAAAATTGATGTTAGTATTTATTATGAATTAATGGTAATCACAAATTATAATTACAATGGCCCCAGTAAGGTGAACAAACTAATGATATGTTTACTTTATACATACAACCTAATACCTTTATTTAATTTGTATGGAATAAGCAAGTCTTATAGGATCACATTGACTCACCATTTAAATCATTGATTTTAAGACTTATAATGATTTGTTTAATTTCAATTGAAAGATATAATTACAATGGTTGCAATTAAACAAACTAATTATATATTAGTTTCCACATGTAATATAATAATTTTTTTTAATTTCAGACCTAATTAATTATACGCTAATATCTAGAGTCTCTACTTTAGTTTCTTTTGGTGCTTCTTTTAGTAAATATTTTATGTCTATTGTTGGTGCTAGATACATCATAATATAGTTTTTCAACTTATATGAAATGAAAAAGTTTATAAGAATGCACTAAACCATCATTTGCATTACTAATTTCTAAGAGGTATAATGATAACTTAAACCACAATTGAAAAAACTAATTGTAATGATCCAATTCAAACAAATAGACCAATTATCTATAAATTTTTACATACAATCTAATCCATTGTAAAAATTTCTATAGCATGGAAAATTTTGATACGAAAACATTAAACAACAATTCAAATCAATAATTGTTATCAATACAATAATATCTCACAAAAATAAAGAAAGTAAAATTATTTTATTCTACTTATGACAAACCAAATCAAGAATTCTTTTATTAATATTGTGAAATAGGAGTCAACTTAGATTTAAAAGGGCTACAAAATATAGTAATAATTCATGATTTCATACATGTTATGACATGAAATAGACACCAATCGTCTTAAGGTACTATTAGATGTGATTGAACATCCTTCAAAATAGATAGCACATCGGTTACCTTGATGCGTTTATTCAACATTATCCATAGCTCATCGATCAACCAAATATCCTCTTGAGTTGTTACAATGAACGGAGGGGCAAGAATAAAATTTTCTTTTGGAGTTCCTTTCATTCTCTCAAGTGAAAAATCCACTATAATATTATTGATTGCATCATATTGGGTATGCATTTCTCACACTGTGTTCAATGATTTAGTGTGTATACCTTTTGTTGGATTGTTAATGGCCTTATGTCCCTTTTGTGGTTTACACTCTAAAGTAGTCCACATACACACAAGTTTATCTTGTAATGTTTCTAAAACCAACTTTTTTAGAACTCTGGTTGTGTTTTGTTTCAAAGCTGTCGTCCAAATTGCAATTTCAAAATATTGATTTTTGAAACACATTTCAAAAAATGTTTTTGCATGTGGATGAATCCAAAATAACTTTTTCTCTATTGTGTAATCTACATCAGTTCTCAATTTCTCAATATGTCCTTTGTGTTTCTGCTTCATCATCGATTGTATGATAAAAAATGTCCTTTAATTCAAATATAACTAATTTCTTTTCAGTTTTTTTTTTTTTGGTAAATTAGTCTATTTCTATTAAAAGAGCGTATGGTACAAGATGGATTACAAACAGTAGAGGCTAGATAATAAGGAACCGGAAATGAAGAACATTCAACCTCGGTCCCATAGAGTAGCCAAGAGAGAAGCGAGAGATACAAACAAAAAAGCAACGGAGCCACAAGACAAACACTGGAAACTACCCCGAGTCGGTTGCTTCCTCAGTACGACATTTCTTTCCTTTATTTTTTGAAACTTTGACCCAACCATCCTAGGGTTGTTGGGCTAGTATCACTTGGAACATGTTGGTGTCTGAAGGAGTGGGCTCCTTATCCAAATCTAAGGAGGAAGTTTCATGACACCGTTTCTGTGCTCTCGTGGGACCAATGGGCACGTCAGGGTCTGTCGAGGTCATGTCCTTCTCTTGTTTTGCTACCTCTGCATCTACTTTGATCTCTTCCTTGTCCTCATGTGAGCTGAAGGAATCGATTTCATCCATGGGAGGCTGGATACAAGGCTTCCAGCTTTTGGAGTTTGATTTGCGGATGCTCTTCTTCTTTTGGGCCAGGAAGGAGGAGCAGGAGTTTTGAAGATGTCCTGTTTGGTGGAAGTGGTGGCATCGGAAGGCAGTATTATCATAGTCCAGGGTCTGTGTCCAATGGAAGTCTCCCACTTTTAGATTGATTTGATCTTGCGACCTTTGCTGATGTCTATTTCAGCGCATATTCTACCGAAGGTGTATATGCCTGATTCCCCCCTGGAGGTATTCATTTCCATAAAGTAGCCTAGAGTATTTATAATTCCTTGAAAGACATAATAGTGCCATAGAGGGGCCGGTAAATTTGGGAGCTTGACCCAAATGGGAAGCTTGGTGATGACGGTTGTGGAGGGGTCGAAGTCCGGGAAACATGGTGTGAGGAATAGCCCAACTTTTCCCCAGAACCAAGGTCCTCATGTTAAAGCTTTTTGATAGTCCTCGAAAGTGAACAGAACTATGAAGAAACCCTTTCAGCAAAAAAAAAATTACAGTTGTTATTGGTCCAAGCAGAGTGCTTTCCACTTTCATCATTCCCCGTTTTATAATCTCCATCATTAGTCATCGTAGTAAAAATTTTGAAAATTAAGAAATTTGAACAAAATAGTATCCAAAGTATTATAAGAGAAAAAACAAAGAAACCGTAGTACCTGAATTTTCCAAGAAGCTAATGGATCTTGGGTTTGATAGTTGAAAATATTTGTAACTATTCAACATTATTGTTCTTTGTGACTCTGTTTGCACAAAGGACATTAAATCTAATTACAACAAGCCTTGATTAAATTTGCCCCCGCATAAAGAGAAATAACCACTTTTGCATCACTACATTGTTGATGTTTTTCCAATAAATCCATCCAGAAATCATAATCTCTCTCATTTTCATAAAGTGTGTCTTCAAATGTGTGAGAGTATTTTGAAGCCTCAAACATTTTTAATTTTGAAAATAGAAATGTATAGTCAAAACTATATCATAACTATTGTTAGCCACCTATGAATTTTTTGTTAAGCAAACAGGTGGCTAAATTGTTTTTGAGCCTTCAAGAGATACATTTCCTATGAAAATCTCTCATCCTTGAAGCCTCTGTGTGTCCTTTTCCTTTGAAAATATCCTCATTTTTGTTTCCATCCAAAAAGCCACACTGTCTATGAAAAAATTATGCTCAGAAAAGCCTTGATTTGCACTTTGTATCCCTGCAATTTTCCCCATTTTTGCCTTTTTTCCCATTTTCAAGGTTTCCCCTTTGACACAAAAAATCCCTTCCTAAGCCTACTAAATCATTCCATCTCCCATTTTAACCTCACAAATACCCTTTTTTTGGATTAAAAATCCATTTTCCCATTTACCGGAAGCCTCTTCAAAGCCTTAAAAACGCTGTTTTTTAAGTCAAAAACACATTTTTATTATAAAACAGGCTTAGCCCCTTTTCGGCCAGCCCCTAACCACTTCCCCCCCATAAAACTAAGTGCTAAGACCAAGCGCTAAGGCATAAGGCACTCATCGCATCGGAAGGTCGGAGCGGAGCGCATTTCCTTTGTAAAGTTAAAAATCTCTGATGCGATGGTGTTTTGTTCTGCCGGCTTTCGGTGCATTATTAGCCGTCGATCTATATAGATCTGATGGTCTGCACTTATCTCACAATGCGCTGCCTCACCCCTTTGTTACCCCTCTGATTGCATGTCGACCGTTGATCTACCACCCTGTTCCGACGGCTATCGCGCAATCGGAGCACCGCCAATCACACCAATCCCACGCTACCAATCCCTCCCGATTGGCGAGCCTCGATTGAAACTCTGTCATTCAATCCCTTAGATCCAATGACCCAGATTTATTCTCATTCCACCCTGTGTTCCCGTTTGGTCACCCTCCAACCCAATCGCAGCTGTTGATCTGTCACTAATCCAATGGTCCAGATGCAATCACCATCGGAGATTTGGCCCCTGCCTCCTCCGGTTCCGATTAGAACCTAACAATTCATTCCTTTTGATCTAATGGCCAGGATTACTCTTGCCCACTAACCACATCCTTCGCCTTTGTTCTCTCTCTCCAGATCTCAATCGTCCATCGCATAGACCAGACGGCCCACAATGAAACCACCGTCAGCTTGACCCCACCTTATTTACCATGCACTTTCCACGTATCACACTCCTCCATCACCATCAGATCTCACGGGCCTAGATCCAACGGCCCACAACAATATCGTGCAGGTTTCACGTCCGAGCTTTAACAGTCAGAATTTACGTGATATGGCCAGTTTTCTAGAGCCACGTGTCAGCCGGGGACCCATATCGTGTTCAAAATGCGAAAACCGCCTCACCTGCCTTTTGCCGCGCGAAAACAATAGTTTCTATCCCAAAACCACCTTCCTCCTTTGGTCCCCGCAACCTCCATCAGCCAATCTCAGCCGTCCATTAACCCAGATCAATGGTCCATATCTCATCTCGAATTTCCTTCGTATTTGTTCATCGCGCGACCATATAACTTCATCGCGTCATCTCAATCGTCGATCTCCTCCTGAGATCTGAAGGTCCATATTAAATTTCCCTCTGCCCATGACCGAGTACCACCATTCAAGCCTCGTTCAATGCATCTCCATACATTCCCTGTGTATTTCATTCGAAGGCCCAAATCTTATGTTTTACATTAAAGTTCATATCATTCCACCTAACATTAGGACTTTAATGTTTTACGTTAAAGTTTATTGCATTTCACCCAACTTTCTAAAGTCGTTCCATTGGCTAATCTCCACCATCGATCATCGCCTCTAGATCTTATCGAACGGTCCACGTCCATTTTTTCACCAAACCTCCATCAGCTGCATTTTTCACCATTACACTGCTTTTTTCACCAGTTTTCCCTTGCATCCGCAGAATTCATCTCTGATGCACTGCCAATCTCACAGCCTTTCACTACATCCATCCTCCCATGCATGGATTTCTTAACATTTTTGTGTATTTTGTAGGTTTACAGGCGGTGGAAACTTCCATTATTCACAGTCACTGTTACAGTGACACAGAGCACAGAGAAGGCCATTTAAGAGCTTGAGATTACAGAGAAACCCCTGGGAAGGTGTTTAGAGTGGAGTTTTTCATTAAAGAACAAAGTTTAACTCTGTAAAACCTCTCCAGCACCATGAAAACTCAAATTTCACAGATAGAGACAGTAATGAAGCGGCAAAGAGTATCAGTACAGAATTAAAGAGTTTTAAAGCCTCTAATTGAAGATTTCAAGCTTTAATTAACTGTTCAAAGGGAATATGTACCAAGTTGAAGACCTTATGATTAACACAGAAAGGCCTAATGAGGCCTAACACACAAAAAACAATAATATCAGTGTTTCACATCAGCAGAAGTTTCTTCCCGAGAAAGGACAAAGTACCCATGTTGTTTTTATTCTGTATCATGTTCCTGAGAAGATTTCCACCCTGACAGAAATCCTAATGCTACCAGAGCATTTTTTACGTAGTATGGCGGACCTAAAAGTCATTTATATGCCTTTTTTCCTGTCACCAGAGTACTACAGAGTACTGCAGTATAAAAGTACATCAAAGAACATACCTGGAGTAAATTTCAGCCTGTCGAAGACCACTCTTTCATCCAAAGAGTACCAAAAATAAATGCATAGATAATAAAACAGAATGGGCCTCGACCCTCTTTTTCTACTTCTATTTTAATGTTTCATTTAGTGTTTCATCTACCTCCTCTGCCTCTCTTTCAGATATAAAACTCATGAGAAAACATTGTTGTTGGTTGTTGATCGGATATCTGTGAACTGTAAGCTGTTTCTCTTGAGATATATTTCTTTGTGTAAAGTTGTAAGATAGGCTGAGGAAGATGTTTTCAGACTGAATATCAAGTTGTTGGAAATGTTGTACATGACTGGTGTTTCTCTTTAATATGACAAGCACATTTCTTTGGATCCTGATTTAAAGCAGCGGTGATGTTTTTCTGCCATTGTCTCTGTTTCCTTATGTAATTCATTGCATTTCATTTCTCTGGTACGCATCAGAAATATGGTTTAGGATATACCCTTGCATGGTACCCTATTATTCTACTCTCCCTACCTTTGATGTTTTCTACTGAATGTGTTATCTAAGAATTAATTCAAGATAATTTAACCAGTGTAGTAGTTGTTTTTCACTGCTAGTTGATGTATGAATTAATGAATCTGTTCTTAGATGTTCTTGTTGGGTTTTAATTGAAAGAATTGGGATACTGGGAGTTTGGAATGTTGTTTCTATCTCACTAGGGTCTTTTTCAATCAGTTGAACCTTTCTAAGTTCCCTTAAGTTGGATGCCGAAGCATTGAAAGTTCAAAGCCTTTCTCTGATCTCAGGTTTTCACCTTTGTGTTTAAATCTTTAATGTTTCCTTTGGCTGAAGAGTTAACATTTTAGGAGGTGGATCATAGGTGTTTAATGGCATGTCCTGTCCCTAGATCTGATTTTTTAAGTGGTCACCTTGAAGGTTTCCTTGTCATTCACTTTCTTTCCCCATCATTTCATACCACACTATCATCTTTAAGATCCTATGCTTTAGATGACTAGCCCAATTGAAAGCCTTGAATACTGAATAGCAAGTAAACCCTTTCCTAACTCCATTTCCCAATGGTCTCGAGTGTTCTCTGAAGTTTCTCTCCTTTGCCTAAAATCCTCTTTGCTCATCCTTGTCTTATATTGAACCCTTCCTTTCCCGTTTCCCAACAACCAAACAAACAAACAAACAAAACAAACCTTGTGCTTATAACTAGCCTAATACCTTCAAACCAAGCTTCAAGACATATACCTTTTCCTATATAGAGAGATCCCTCTCTGGACCCAGGAGGGCTAGATCCTGAGGTCTAAAAGTGGTTCTGATGTTGTCTCATCTTTTGGTATTGCCAAACTTGCCAAAACATGGGAACTCCAACAACTATAACTATTTTGGGACTTATATTCATAAATTCCACTAGTCATTTTATATTTGAACTTGGAGTTCTTTATGGCAATTTCCAAAGTTTGGCGTACATCATTACGAAACCAAAGTCATTCAACTCATTTTTTTCAATAAGAAATCGAAAAAATTCAATATAATAGCCCTTGTGGAATGGTTATTTTTTCAAAGCCAATGTATCCAAAACAACATTGTCAGTATTTAAAAATGGCTACAATTGGCATGGAAAAGAGTGCAAAAGTGTTGACAAAAGATCAGGCCCCCCAAAATGACAACCAAATTCAAAACTGTTGTCAACTTGTTGAATGTTTTTTGATCCATTTATCATTATGTCAAGGACTCCACATGCTTGTTGAGAAAGGGAATCTATCTTTGTATTCTGTGTTCCTTTTACATAACTAGACCATGCATTGCCAATAACAAAATTATGAGGTGAAAAAAATCTAATGTGTGTAAGATTTCCTTATAGCATAAACACAAGTAGACAAGCACATTGTAAGGTGAAAGAATTCTAGTGCATGCTAGATTCACTTCTAGCACAAACACAAGCATGTGGACAACAACAACATTATAGGGCAAAGGAAATCTAACATGTGCTAGATTTCCTTACGGCACAACACAAACACATTATAAGATGAAACAAATCTAGCATGTGCTAGATTTCCTTTTAGCACACACATAAGAACATAACAACATTGTAGGGTTAAATAAATCTAAAAAATGCTAAATTTACTTCTAGCACAAGCTAAAGCATATTTCCAATAACAACATTGCAAGAAAAGAAATCTAACATGTGCTAAATTTCCTTCTAACATAGTCACATGCATATTTCCAATAACAACATTGCAAAGTCAAAGAATCTAGCATATTTCCTTCTAGCACAAACAACCAAATTGCCAACCACAACATGGCATTGTGAAACAAATCTTGTGTGTGCCAAATTTCCTTCTATCTCAAACACAAACACATTGTCAATAAAAAAGTTGCAAGTTGAATTTTGACACGTGATAAATTTCCTTCTAGCACAAACACAAGCACATAACAAACATTGTAAGGCAAACAAAATCTAGCATGTGCTATATTTACTTTTAGCAAAAACACAAGCCTATTTCCAACAACAACATTATCAAGCAATAGAAAGCTAACATGTGCTAGATTCCATTCTATCATAAACGAAAGTGCATTGCTAATAACAACATTGTAATATGAAATAAATATAATCATTGATATATTTCCTTGTAGCATAAATAAGCGCGAACAAAATCTAGCATGTGCTATATTTACTTTTAGCAAAAACACAAGCCTATTTCCAACAACAACATTATCAAGAAACATAAATCTAACATGTGCTAGATTTCATTCTATCATAAACGGAAGTGCATTGCTAATAACAACATTGTAAGATAAAAAAAAAATATAATGAGTGATATATTTCCTTGTAGCATAAATAAGCGCACATTGTCGATAACACCATTGAAAGGTGAAGGAAACCTAACCCATGCTAAATTTTCTTGTATCAAAAACATAAGCACATAACAACATGGCAGGGTTAAGGAAATCTAGCTTGTGCTAGATTTACTTTTAGCACAAACACAAGTATATTGCCAAAAGCAATATTGGAGGGAAAAAATAAATCTATTATGTGATAGTTTTTATTCTATCATAGATCAAGGCATTCTCAATAGCAACATTGAAAGGTGAAAAAAATCTAACATGTGCTAGATTTACTTTTAGTAGAAAGACGAGCATATTGCCAGCAACAAAGGTGCATGCCAAAATAAAACTAGGACCTGTTAAATTTTCTTCTAGGACAAACACCAACACAATGGCAATAATATCATTACAAGGTGAATGAAATCTAACGTGTACTATATTTCCTTCTAGCCCAAACATAAGCACATTTCCAATAACACAACTATAAGGTGAAAGAAATCTAATGTGTGTAAGATTTCCTTCTAGCATAAACACAAGTAGACAAGCACATTATAAGGTGAAAGAATTATAGTACATGCTAGATTTACTTCTAGCACAAACACAAGCATGTTGACAACAACAACATTACAAGGCAAAGGAAATCTAACATGTGCTAGATTTCCTTACAGCACAACACAAGCACATTATAAGATGAAACAAATCTAGCACGTGCTAGATTTCCTTCTAGCACACACATAAGAACATAACAACATTGTAGGCTTAAATACATCTAACAAATATAGCACGCGCTAAATTTACTTCTAGCACAAGTTAAATCATATTTCCAATAACAACGTCGCAAGAAAAGAAATCTAACATGTGTTAAACTTCCTTCTAACATAGTCACATGCATATTTCCAATAACAACATTGCAAGGTCAAAGAATCTAGCATATTTCCTTCTAGCATAAACAACCAGATTGCCAACTACAACATGGTATTGTGAAACAAATCTAACACATGCTAAATTTCCTTCTAGCTCAAACACAAACACATTGCCAATAAAAATGTTGCAAGTTGAATTTTGACGTGTGTTAAATTTCCTTCTAGCACAAGCACAAGCACATAACAAACATTGTAAGGCGAACAAAATCTAGCATGTGTTATATTTACTTTTAGCAAAAACACAAGCCTATTTCCAACAACAACATTATCAAGCAAAAGAAATCTAACATGTGCTAGATTTCATTCTGTCATAAACGAAAGCGCATTGCTAATAACAATATTGTAAGATGAAAAAAATATAATGAGTGATATATTTCCTTCTAGCATAAATAAGTGCACATTGTCGATAACACCATTGCAAGGTGAAGGAAATATAACCCATGCTAAATTTTCCTAAAGCGAAAACATAAGCACATAACAACATGGCAAGGTTAAAGAAATCTAGCTCGTGTTAGATTTACTTTTAGCACAAACACAAGTATATTGCCAAAATCAATATTGCAGGGCAAAAAGAAATCTATTATGTGCTAGATTTTCTTCTAGCATAGATACAAGGCATTCTCAATAACAACATTGCAAGGTGAAAGAAAGCTAACATGTGCAAGATTTACTTTTAGTAGAAAGACAAGCATATTGCCAACAACAAAGGTGCATACCAAAAGAAAACTAGGACCTGTTAAATTTTCATCGAGCAGAAACACAAACACATTGAAAATAATAACATTACAAGGGGAATGAAATTTAACATGTTCTATATTTCCTTCTAACCCAAACATATGCGCATTTCCAATAACAAAATTATAAGAAATCTAATGTGTATAAGATTTCCTTCTAGCATAAACACACCAGACAAGCACATTATAAAGTGAAATAATTCTAGTGGATGCTAGACTTACTTCTAGCACAAACACAAGCATGTTGACAACAACAACATTATAGGGCAAAGGAATTCTAACATGTGTTAGATTTTCTTGTAGCACAACACAAGCACATTTTTTATAGGGCAAAGGAAATCTAACATGTGCTAGATTTCCTTACATCACAACACAAGCACATCATAAGATGAAACAAATCTAGCACGTGCTAGATTTCCTTCTAACACACACATAAGAACATAACATTGTAGGATTAAATAAATCTAATGCACGCTAAATTTACTTCTAGCACAAGCTAAAGCATATTTCCAATAACATCATTGCAAGAAAAGAAATCTAACATGTGCTAAATTTCCTTCGAACATAGTCACATGCATATTTCTAATAACAAAATTACAAGGTCAAAGAATCTAGCATATTTCCTTCGAGCACAAACAACCAAATTGCCAACCACAACATGCCATTTTGAAACAAATCTAGCACATGCTAAATTTCCTTCTAGCTCAAACACAAACACATTGTCAATAAAAATGTTGCAAGTTGAATTCTGACACTTCAATATGAAAAATGGCATTAGAAAATTTATTGGCACGAGACTTAATAATTTATAACTTCGTTTTTTTTTGAAGTGTTGGTCATGGGCAAGCTTGGCACAAGGCTGAGGGGAAAGCATGAAAGCTTAAAAATTGTATGAATATATTTGATGCACATTGAAGTTGAACACAGAGAAGGTGCTATATTGGCATTGTGATTGGTGGGCGCATATATTTCTTGTTGCAAATATATATGATGGGGGCCATAGGGGCTATTAAATAAGCATAGGGGGTAATTCGCCTGAAAGTGCCCAACCACATGCGAAGAGATCTTGGTTCTACAAAAAAAAATGTGGAGTGTGTGTTGAGGTATTTTTAAGGAATTGAACTTGATTGGATCGTCATATTCCTTAGATGGGACGAGCTGAAGATTGTTTCATCATTTCGAGTTCCACCATGAAAATGGGCTAGTCTTCCAATACCTTGGATAATATTCGACTCATATATAATATTAGACTTGAACTATATGTTCTTACTTTAGGAGAGTCATTCCAACTTCTTTGTAATTGGAATTGTTCTTGTGGATTTGGATTGCATCTGATTGATCCCGGCGATGAGAGAAGTAAGTCCATCAATTGATGGATCCCATGGCATTGCGAAGGATGATTCCTGTGATTGCATCTTGGGAAATCTAAAAATTGTGTCAGAAGTGGACTCCTCACGCTGCTCAGACCTGAGCTACTAGATGTTGATTCTCTTCTGTCATGGTGAAGGATCCTGCTATTGGGAATAAATAAAGGGTAGCATTTGTCTTATTTGTATGATGGAGTGATGAAATAAACAATACATTGTCCTTGGAATCAAATGGGCATCACCCGATAACCATGACTCCCTTGCACATTGTTAATTTTGGGCAACTAGATCCAAACTCCATGTTGATTTTCTCATATGATGATGATGATATTTTTGTTGGATTCCGCTTTCGGAGAGGTGCAAGATTGATCTAAATATCATCTTGTTTGGATGAGAAGAACTTATATTTTGATTTTATTTTCCACACTTGTGCAATTTGTCAAGGTCGGCTTGAATTGAAATGTAGGCTCACAAGCCCAACAAATGTGTCACACACGCTCATTGATGGATATAAATTGGAGAGACTTGATGCTCATTTTCTCATCATCTCATCACACACATTCCTCGTGATCTAATTGGTTCATATGACCTAGAAGAGGCTTCTCTCTCTCCCACGTGTGAATTTGGATGTTGGAAATATGGATGATGCCAAAAATGGATGCTGGAAATCCTGATGCCAGAAATGTGGATGCTGGAAATCTAGATGTCAAAAATGGATGCCGGAAATCTGGATGCCGGAAATCTGGATGTCAGAAATTTGGATGCCGGAAATATGGATGATGCCGGAAATCGATGCCGGAAATCCTTATGTTGACTTGACTGTTTTGGGAGTTGTCTCATGAGGTGTGTGTGACACTAAAGGAAGGTTGACCTTGTATGTGTTTGAGTGAACCTCCAGGAGGTTGTAAGAGTTGGTTTGACCAGCCAAAGTTGTTGCTGGCTAGGGCATCCTATTCACTATTGTAAAAAACATTTCTCTCTATCTTTGCTAGAGAAGAAGAATTGTAAATTCTGATTTATTATATTGGCTAGTATTTTGTCGAGCTATTATTATGTTCTATCAGCATTTAATTTCAATGATTATGTGATTGCTAATTTGAATTGGGCCTATAAGAAATATTGAAGTAAACTGTTTTAAGCATAGAACATACCATGGTTATCTAAATTTAACATGGTATCAGAGCTAAGGTGAAGACAAAGCCCAATCTAGTGTGAAAATAAATCATTGAAGAAGTTGTCCTATCAAGGACCAATGACCTCCACATACAAGGGTTTCAAGAGTGATAATAAGATGACTGATAAGTCTGATTATCATGCCTAGAATATTTCTTTGGATTTGGTATTTGAAGGTCAAGAAATCATGGACTATGTGCAGGGAAGATAAATGAGCCTCCATCAAAAGCACCGACTGCCACAAAGACGAAGTATAGAAAAAGGGAATTCAAGGTGAAGATGATCATCAGGGATTCTATTCATAAGCACTTGGTTTCTTATATCTCTGATTTGGGTACATCTAATGAGATGTACAATAAGTTGGTTAGCATGTTCAGGGCTAGCAATGTTAATCAAGTTCTTTTCTTCAAGAACAAGTTGAATAATATCAAGAAGGGAAAAGAAGAATCCATTCAATCCTATTTTTTGAGGCTCACAGAAATCAGGAATGATCCCTTAGCTATTGGAAAAGAAGTAGTTGATCAAGAGCTTGTTCTCATTTCTCTTGGAGGACTCCACCGTGATTGGTATGTATTCGATACTACTATTCTTAATAATATTATGATTCTTGATTTTGATGAACTATTGACGAGATGCACTTAAGAGGAGGCAAGAATGATGGAGAGAGGCCATCCCTCAAATTGGAATGGAGGTGACCCAACTACCTTTACCGCTCATGCAAATAAGAGGAAGGGTTCCTCTGATCAAAGTGGAAATGGTCAACTTTTCAAGACGTCAAGGAATTCCAGGTATGATGAATCCAATGTTGTTGTTAATAATAAAAATGAATATATTCTTATATATGCCCTCTCTGCTGCATCTCCTCCCAACATCCTGGATGTCTGGTTGATTGATAGTGGTGCTTCAAGGCACCTCACTGGATATAAAGAAACCCTTTCTGATTTGATTGAGAAGGATACTAATTTGGAGATTATCCTTGGAGACAATGCCACCTATCCCATGAAAGGGACAGGAACTGTGACCCTTCATCTAACTTAAGGTAAAGTCCTCCGGTTGCAAGATGTGTTGTACATACCTGATTTGAAGAAGAATCTAGTTTCCATTTCGATAATGGACGACAAAGGATTCAAGGTGGCATTCATTGATGGAAAGGTACGCATTTGGAAGAAGAACTTCAATGAAACTCTTACTATTGGTTTTAGATTTGATACGCTCTATCAGGTTCGTGGAAGTCCTTTAGGGGACATGACATGTGACACAACTCTTCAGACCGAGCTATGGAACTAGAGGTTTGCACACCTTCATTACAAAGCCCTTCCCGAAGCAAGGAAGGTGGTGACAGGGATGCCCGAGTTCAAATATGATCATAAAGGTGTTTGTAGATTTGAGGCTTCTGCGATCTATGTTGTGTGTAGAATTTTCTGAATTTATCGCATCCATTTTTGTTTGAATCGACGTTTCAAACAAATCCTTTGTGGTTCATCATCAGGATATATCAATGAAGGTTTTTCTCAGGGTTGTGCCTAAGAAAAGCATAAAAGGGGACCATTCCCCTCAAATTTCACGAAGACATCTGATATTTTGCAATTGGTACATTCTGATCTATCTAGTATGATGTTTGTAAAATACTTGGGAGGATGCTTGTATTATATCACTTTTATAGATGAATTCTCCTGCAAGACTTGTATATACTTCTTGAAAAAGAAGGATGAAGCATTCAAGTGTTTTTTTACCTTCAAGGCCTTGGTGGAAAATCAAGCAGGGAAGAAGATCAAGATTTTGAGGACTGATAATGGCACCGGGTATGAGTCGAATGAATTCAATGAATTTTGCAGGGAATTTTCCATTAAGAGGGAGACCACTACTGTGTATACTCCCAAGAAAAATGGTGTTGCTGAAAGAAAGAATAGAACCATTATGGAATTTTCCCATGCCATGCTTTATGAACAAGGTCTTCTGAAGTTTCTATGTGGAGAAGTTGCCAAAAATACTATGTACGTTCAATATAGATGCCCACATTCTGCATTGGACTCCAAAAATCCCAAAGAATTATTCTCTGGTAAGAAGCCTGATGTCTCCTATTTTAGAGTTTTTGTAAGTCTAGTTTATTTTCATGTGCCGAAGGAAAAGAGAAGCAAGTTGGATGCTTCTAGGAATAAAGGAATGTTTGTGGGCTATAGTGAAACTTCAAAGGCATATAGAATCTATGTGCCTGGTCAAAGAGAAGTGGAGACATGCCACGTTGTCACCTTCGATGAATATGTTTCCCTCAGGAAAGTCAGGAATCTTCCTAGCTCAAAGGAAGACAAAGAAGAAGAAGAAGAAGTAGGGAAGTTGGAAGAATCAGAGGATGAATCGATGCCTAATGTTGAAGGTCTGATAGATCCTATTGATCCACCTCCTTCAAATAAAAGGAGACCCTCATGGCTTAGAGACATTCTCCAAGATTTCAAGAGACATATCGCTATGAGAGGAACATTTTGTGAAAGCAAGAAGCCGAATAGGTACCAAGGGTACCTAGCAGTCATGAGCACTATTGTACAATCTGAGCCTGGAACATTTGAAGAAGTCGTAAAGAATCAAGTTTGGAAGGATGCTATGCACGAAGAATATGAGTCTATTATGAAGAATGATGTCTAGGATGTGGTCCCAAGACCAAAGGACAAATTTGTTGTCAACTCGAAATGGCTCTACAAGATCAAGCATGAAGCCGATGGAAGTGTTGAAAAGTACAAGGAAAGATTTGTTGCTCGAGGCTTCTCTCAAAAGGAAGGTACATATTATGACGATAAATTTTCACCTGTTGCCCACTACACTACCATCTGATCGATCATTTCCCTTGCTACAACACAAGGATGGAGTCTCCATAAAATTTATGTGAAGACTACTTTCTTACATGGTTCAATCAAGGAAGAGGTTTATGTGGAGCAACCTCTGGGGTTCGAAGTCCAAGATAGAGACACATATGTATGCAGGTTGAAGAAAGCCATCTATGGGTTGAAGCAAGCACCTAGGGCTTGGTATGAGAGGATTGATAGCTACTTTATGAAGTTGGGCTTCACTCGAAGTGATGTTGATCCAAACCTTTATTTTAAGGTTAATAAAGATAGGCCTCTCATTTTGGTTCTCTGTGTGGACAATCTCTTCCTGACAGGTGCTGACACTCTTATTCATCAATGTAAGAGGGAGCTAGCTTTTGATTTCGAGATGAAGGACCTGGGATTGATGCACTATTTCTTAGGTTTGAAGGTCTAGCAAAAGCTAAGTGAGATTTTCTTTTCTCAAGAAAAATATGTTGTGAGGCTCCTGGAGATATTTGGGATGGTGGACTGTAAGTCTTTGTCGACATCGATGGAACTCAACTTTAAGAAGTTGTGTGGAAGCACTACTAGGCTTGAGCTGGGAATTCCCACCGAGTATCAACAACTCGTAGGGGCCTTTATGTTCTTAGTTAACACACGTCCGGACGTATGTTTTGCAGTGAACACTTTGAGTCAACTTATGGTTGAGCTTCATCACATTCACTGGATTGGTGCCAATAATCTATTGAGATATCTTCAGGGCACAATCGACCATGGGCTGAGATACACTGTCGGGAGTATGAGGCTCCTTGGATATACTGATGTCGATTAGGCAGGTGGTGTGGTGGATTGTAAGAGCACATCTGGATGTTGCTTCACCCTGGGTTTTGCTTCGATCTCTTGGATGAGAAGGAAGCAGAAATCGGTTTCTTTGAGCATCGATGAGGCTGAATACATTTCAGTGAGTATGGCCTATTATGAATATGTTAAGTTGAGAAATCTCATCAGTGAGATATTTGGGCATGTGCTAGATACCACCGTTATCCTTTGTGATAACCAGAGTGGGATCTGTCTTTCTGAGAATCCCATGTTCCATGACCGATCCAAGCATATTGATATTAGGTACAAATTTGTCTGGGACATGATACAACGAAACGCCATAAGGCTCAATCACATTTGGACTGATGAGTAGGTCGCAGATATTCTCACGAAGCCCCTAGGGAAGGTCAAATCCTTAACCTTCCATGAGCTGCTTGGAATTGTGGACAAACCCTATTGTCAGGGTCCTGCTTGAGTTGAACTATGAGCTATGGGAGCTCCAGGGGGCTCGGTCATAGCTTCTTGGAGCTATAAGCAACCACAGGGCTAGGTTCACCAAACCTTGTTGGTGTGCTACTTCCCCACCATTATGATATTGAGTTGGTTCACCCTCTCTTTGATCTACGCCCTGCATGCATCCTACCCATGGAGTTTTGGACTCATGGGAAGTACCTCTCATTTGGCTAATGAGGTGGGAAATGTGGATAGAGACCAATGGCATGATCGATGGATGCATCGCAGATTGTCGTACTCCCTATGTCTAGGATGGGATGTGTCCAACCACTTGATCAGGGATCAAGTCTGGATGAGGTTCTTACCTCTAAACTGACTTCAGGTCATTATGTGACTCTCTTGAGTCCCATTAAGGTTTTAGCCTCTAAGTTGACTTCAGGTCGGAAGAGTGTGTTGTCTTTGTGACTCACTCTCGTTGTGCGAAAAAGAGCCAGCAAAGGATGTTACAGCAGGATGACACAGGAGTGCAAGATGATATATGAAAGTGCACTATGGTAATGTATGATAGGATGGCACAGGTGGAAAGATGGAGTTCTCCATAGTTGAGAGAGAGTGTTAATTTTGGGCAACTAGGTCCAAACTCCATGTTGCATTACTCATATGATGATCATGATATATTTTTTGGATTCCTCTTTCAGAGAGGTGCAAGATTGATCCAAAGATCATCTTGTTTGGATGAGCAGAACTTATATTTTGATTTTATTTTCCACATATGTGCAATTTGTCAAGGTCAGTCTGAATTGTAATGTAGGCTCACAAGCCCAACAGATGTGTCACACACCCTCATTGATGGATATAAATTGTAGAGACTTGATGCTCATTTGCTCATCATCTCATCACACACATTCCTCATGATTTGATTGGCTCGTACATACTAGAAGAGGCTTCTTTTTCTCCCACGTGTGAATCTGGATGCTGGAAATATGGATTATGCCAGAAATGGATGCCGAAAATATGGATTCCACAAATATGGATGCCGGAAATGGATGTCAAAAATATGGATGATGCCATAAATATGGATGCGGGAAATCTGGATGAGGGATCCTTTTGTTGACTTGCGTTGACTGTTTTGGGAGCTGTCTCATGAGGTGTGTGTGAACTGAAGGAAGGTTGATCTTGTATGTATTTGACTGAACCTTCGGGAGGTTGGAAAAGCTGGTTTGACTAGACAAAGTCTTTGATGGCTAGGGAATCCTGTTGACTATTGTAACAAACATTTCTCTCTATCTCTGTTGGATAAGAAGAATTGTAAATTCCGATTTATTATATTGGCTTCTCTTCTGTTGATCTATTATTATGTTCTATCAGCATTTACTTTCAATTATTATGTGATTGCTAATCTGAATTAGACCTATAAAAAATATTGAAGTAAACTGCTTTAAGCATAGAACATACAATCGTTATCCAAATTTAATACACATCAATTGAACCCACTGATGTTCCAATTTTTCTACATTATCAATGAATATACTAATAGATAAATGATGCTTTGAGGTGATCTCTTTGTTTTCTAGCCAATCAACAACTTGTTTGGCTTATCTCCTGACATGTTTGAACCTGATTGAGTCAAAACATAATAATTTTCTCCAAACTCATTTGCCCTCAGGATATTGATTCCCATGATAAGTTGGGAGAAAGATTGTGAAGATAACCTATAATCATATTAGAGTTTCCTTCCACAATTATTTGATTGATTCCCATATTTTTTTTCTCCAGACCCATTTCCCCACAGGATATTGATTCCCATGATAGGTTGGGAGAATGATTGTGAAGAGAATCTACAATCATATTAGAGTCACCTTCCACAATTATTTGATTGGGGCCCAGATTGTTTTGCGGCTTTAATGCATCCTATTATCACTGTGCATTCAGCCTATAGCTCCATGTTTTCAGAAAAAGGTAGGAGTGCATTCCAAGAAGTAACCAAAAATAAAAAAAAATTGTCCTCACCAATTTCCCTAAAGATGTGCCAATTTCGGACATATTCCTGCAATTGATCATGTTTTTCCATATAGCAAATCCTTTTGGTACCTGGTCATGTAAAAGGGATAAATAATGGCTTGAAGGGAGATATTTCTCCTTTAGGATCCTACACCACAGTGCTATGGAGATGTTAGAAATTTCCAGGTGATTTTTGCAGCCAAAGCTTTGTTCATTAAGTCAGTTTTTGAATCCAAACATGTCAGTCCACTTGGGTTCTGTTATTTTCAAATTTCAACCATGGTAGCAAGTTGAAATTTTTCTTGGGTTTACTTCCTTTTCAAAGAAAGTGTCTAAACTTCCTTTCAATTTCATTGAGCACTATCTTGGGTGAAAAATATGGAGCTTAAGAAGATTGGCATGGCACTCGAATGGGACTACAAATATATAATTCTACCAGCTAGGAAGAGGCTGCTATTGGACCAAGATTCAATTAACTTTATGATATTTAAGTTGATGTAGTGCCATTTTATTCTTCCAACTCTTGTGGTTATGACTCGTGAGTGGGAAGCCAAGATATTTGGTTGGGGTTTATTCACTTTGGAAGCACGTGAGTTCTGCAATCATGGTGATTTGGTTTGAGAATGAGAATCCAGGATATTTGTTTGTTGATTTCTTGCCCAGGTACTACTTCTAAAAAGTCCAAAATTTGTTTGAATGATTTGGCTTTCTTTATCTGGGATGCTCCCATGAGAACAAAATTATACAAAAATTGGGAATGTGTGACTGATTGTAAATTTGGGGAGGTGTTGATTCCATTTAGAAAACCTTCATTTTTGGGTAGAGATCAAGCTCTACCAAAAACCTCCATCATAATAATGGAAAGGAAAGGAGAGAGCGGTCTGAATCATATGACGAACTTGATGCAACCACTTTGATTAGGACTGAAAAGGTGGTTGATGATATGTAGTTTTAAATCCATTAAATTCAGGCTAAGATGAACCCAAATCTGCACAAAACCTCAAGCAAAAAATCTCCAAGAACCTTCTTATAGAATTTTGTTGGATCGAACTTTAGAAACATGCTATCCTATTTCTTGCTTTTGAGAGAGTGAATTGATTCTTGTATTAAAACAAGATAGTCAGAGATACTCCTATTAGCAGTGAAATCTCCATGTTTAGGAGAATTGGTGGAAGGGATGAGGGAATCGAGCTGGGGTGCCATAATTTTACTAGGCAGGATACTGTGGTTTATTAGGTAGGATGTTATGGTGGCTTGCTAGTTATTCTGACAAAGATCCTGCAGCTTGTATCGTGGAAAAAAACCGAAGATGCAGGAGACCCTGGATGTTATTCATGAGGATGAAGATGAGACAGAGAAAGCACAGATTAAGACCATTATTCTGAGTGGCTACCATTCAGATTCAAATCGGGTATGTTTTTGTGTTGGGGTTTTTTCACACTGGATAATATGAACTTCCTTATCCTTATAAATACATCTATATGCCACGGTAATTCTCAATATCTTCCAGCAAACTACTTATGTCTCTTAGCAACAGTTGCAAAAGAATACATGTCAAGATCGAGCTAATAAATCTTTACATGTTTCCCTATCTATGCGGTATCAGCAAAGTCTGGATTTTGTGTTACAGTGTTAGTAGGCTTGTCTAATTTGCAACAAAGCATCCATTGCTACACTCATGATTGAACAGTATAAGAGACATAATTAAAATTTCAATTTTCACCATAGAACATCTTGTATTGGTCTATAATTCAAAGCAATGGTCCAATAAGAATCCCACATCCACCCAGTTAGTTTTCTTTCAGAAGTGGGGTTATAAATGTCAAGGGCTACTAACCCCATGGGCACCTTGTTCCTGCACTGTAACATGACTTTCACCCTTTGGAGATTAATGGTTCTTGGAAGGCTAGTACTCAACAAGACCTATGCCAAAACCACAAGAAAGTTTCTCCAAGATACCAATGCCAGAACCACAAGAAATTTTCTCCAAGATGTCAGTGCTAGAATAACAAGAAAGTTTCTCTGCGATGTCGGTCTCATAACAATGGGTTTCTAATATTGACTGAACTGTCCCTTGGATTGGTTTACTGTCTTGTAGTCTTAATTGACGTTTTCGTGTCATATCATTGCTAAGGGGGTTGTTTTCCTTGCAGTGCTTAAACTATGTTGATGGAATCCATTGGTTCCCACTGCACCCTAGCTCTCAGGTCTCTGTCTTCCGTGTATTCCCACATCTCTCTCTTATAAAGCTCTTTATCCACTAAACCTCGCTCTTGATAAGGCTGCCACAGATTATTTCATTCACTTCCTTCAAACTTAAATTCAAATCAAGAACGCATATAACCAAATTTTTGGTAATCATAGTTATATAAGGACTATAAATAATTTATCATTAAATTACTCCATAATCAAATGTTCAAAATGTTCCTATGAAAGTATTACTTTCCATTAATCAGAAATCAAATTACCTTTTATTTACTTAGATATTCCTAATAGTGATCAAGTCAACTATTGTAAATCCAAATAAACGAAAGAGGCCTCGGACCTATAAATGGCCTTTGTACAGATGTATGCCTCCAGAACCAACTTAGAACACTAACAACTAGGAGAGACTATGATAGCAACTTAAATTATAGGATTGCATTTGGCTAGATAATAAAATTGTTGATGGAAAATATAGCTAAGAAGTGCCAGAGAAACTAAACTGATGTCTCCACAAATATACTTACTGATTTATCATCCTCTGAAAGTTGATTCCACAAATCACCAATCATCTTGTTGATTGCTCTATCCTTATCTAGTTTAATTGACTTGAGCCTGGCTCGTTGCTCAGTAAAGAAAAAATTATAACTAGTTCTGTTTTGTCTTGGGGCATTTGGATCCTTCCTTGACATTTCTTTTCTCTTTCGCTTCTGGCCTAGTCTGTGATCCAGCATACCAGTTATAAAGTCTGTCTCATGATTATTCAAAATGTAGACACACTTGCACCCTCTGGTACAGAGACAGGAGTAGGTACATGGGAGAGGACACCCCTCATTTTTCTTGTTCCCACCATTACAGTGACAATATAGGTGTAGTCAACTTTACCATCAATAGAACCAGTTACAATGCTCCCTATTGATGATGCAGGGTCAACTGCAGTAGTTACACATATATCTACAATTAAATGAAATGAAAAAATAATCACGAGGATAGTATTTAACAGGATAACTTCACTTCATTTGGTTCATAGTACATACCTCTGAGAGCTTGTGCAGAATCAATTTTTCTTGTTCTAGGATCTGCTTCAAGTTCCTCTGAAACTGGACATGTGTGATCAGCACATATAATTTGATTCATGGATGGGATTGAGCTTAGTGGGGGAACTACTGGTGAATCAGATAGGAAATACAACACCGCTTGAGAAAAAGGTGTGAATCTTACTAGTACACAAAAGGGAAGAAAATTTGTTGACTGTAAATATCCTATGACTTTTAACAGCATACCTGGAGGAGGAACCAAGGGTCTCTAGACTTGGAAGAAGTGCACTTGCTCGTAATGGTGGAAAAAACTTCATTAGTATTTTCATAGAAGAAATGAAGCACTTGTTATAGTTTGAGGAAATTTGAGCACTACTATTATTTCCTTCAATTTTGAATTTCCTCTCATTAATGACCTGTCAGATGAGATGGAGCGTAACCAGTTAATGCATATACACTAAATGAAGAGCGAATGTGCCACTTACAAAGGATTATTATGTACATGAGAAAACATCTCAAGCCTTAGACTAAAACTACATGGTAACTCTGGCCCTACACATACTTTCAACCATGTAATTTACAATGCTAATCCAATCTGCGTCACTTAAGTCATTCTCATCACATGTTTAATTCAATTCACTTTAATCTTTTAATTTTCCTAAGTTAGACTTAGGGTCCTTAATTAAAAAGATTAATTATTTGAATATAACTTAAACCATATGGAATTCTTCTAAATGGTTTCTGGGTCTTGGAGATCTCATGTACTCTAGCTCCTCCAGAAAGTTTGGGTGTTAGAAAACATCTGATGCTACCCTAACACCCCAAAATATCAATACTCCCTCTTAGTGAGGAATGTGCTCTAGCAATACACTTCACCCTGGAAAACTACTCTAATCTCTGGTATTGGTCTCTGTATTGATGCTTGCCCTGTTTCCCTACATCACTACATTGTTGTTTCTCTCTGTACTGCTGCCCATGACTCTGCCACTGTCACTGCTACATCCGTACTGCAGCTCCCTCTCAAATTGTTGCATTGTGCTGCCAACTGCTGTACTACAACTCAATTGCTGAGAGTAAGCAACTGAAGAACCCCTGCCCAATGACAGACAAGTCATTCGGGTTGCATATTATCACTAAAGCTCCATAAGCTGTTGCTTTGTGTTTTCCTCCTAAAGCCATTGCGCTACTACAGCTCTGCACTGTGTAAGCATGCCTCCTCTGCGATGTTGCCTCTACGTTGTTGATGCATCTGCACTGCACTAATCCCTATTCAGTGTTTCATCCTCTGCCATATGCTCCATCCACGATCTTTGCACCCACTGCTCCAGCCATTCCTTGCTACTGTCTTAAGGCTCCCGTAGCACGGATGTGATCCAAGAGTTGGGCTACTCAAGGATCCTGCCATCACTCTGTAGTTGCTATGCAGATCAATATCGCCCCACCTCTGTGGTTCATGAGCACTCATGGCTACGTCATCATCAGAGCCATCATCTGCTACAATAGCCTTGGAACTAGAAGCTTACTTGTCCTTCTTCCTTTGAGGACAATTGCTAGCGAAGTGTCCAAGTTTGTCACATTGGAAACATTTGATCTCAAATCATGCTTCTTTTTCCCTTTTTTCTTCTTTGATGCCAGGGTTTCATTTTCCTCTTCCTCCTTCTTCACCTTGCTGCTCCAGTGTTGGTATGCTTCTCGGTCATTTGGTGGATCTCTTATTGTCAGAGGATAGCCCACATATCGTCCTAGTTAGGAAGGTCCACTCTGCCCAAAAGGCTTTGGAAAAATGCTTCCCAGTCCTTTGTGGCTGCATTTACAGCAATCCTCACCATGACATCATCCTCCACCTTGACCCCCATGCCAGTCAGTTGATCCCAGGTCGACTGTAGCCTGAACAGGAAAGGATCAATTTCCTCTCCCTTGGTCATCAGAAATAACCTCAACTGGTTCTCTAGAAGCATCTTCCTCTGGACGGACTTGCCTTGATACAATGTGGTTAAAGCTTTCCACATCTCATGAGTCATCTTCTTCTCGGCTATGTGTGGTACCACATGATCTTTAACCCCGTCCATGATGAAGCACTTGGCATGTGCTGCTACTTCATTATGCTCTGCCAGGAGTTTCGCATCAGTTGGTGTATCCAAGACACTCTCTACATGCTCCCTCAAGCCATATGCCTCCAGGATTACCAGGATTCTAGCCTTCTAGATAGAAAATTTTCATAGGTCATCCAACCTATCCAAATCACGCAATCCGTGTGGCACCATCTGCTTAGATTTACTTTGTCGAAACAGCTCTTCCTCTCCCCACTTCTCAACTAAAGCTCGGATCTAGGGTCCTTCACGAAAAGGCACCCTTTGCTCCCTCTGACAACTGATTTCCTCCTTGGAAATCTGCCAAACACAAAAAATAATCTCTCTTCGATCGCACTACAATTGATCCTCAGATTTCTTTTGGAAATGAAAACTACTGAGCAATTGTTCTCCTCCCACTCTTTGTCAACTTAGCTTAGGCTTAATTCTGCACCAGCAAAATCTTCACCCTACCAGCAACTGCTGAAGATCTGCAACTCAACTTCCAGTTCACGACACTCTTCACAACAATCAATTACTGGACTACGTCACCCTGGTTGGCCTTTGCATGAGCAGACTGGCACAACGCAGTGACTACGCAGTGCAAGCTGCTCCTATGTCCCTCTTGAAGGCATTGTGTTGTCTCTATGCCAACCCCTACATGGCTCTTGCTACCTCTGCATCCTTCTGGTGTTGCGTTGTCCTCTCCAGTTTCTCTGTTGCTGCTACTGCTTTCTACAACATATATTTCTTCAGTCGTCTTTCTGGAGATCCAGCTTGATCTGCAATCACTCTGATACCATGTGAAAATTTCTTAAACTTGAGAAACCCTATTGTTATATCTTGATTTACTTCTCCTACTTACATAAGTTATTAATCTGAGTATTCATAATTAACATCGAGGTAAATACAGTTAACAGCCTACACATACAGATCAAATACTGAATAACATGCTCATAGACAAAGTGACACACAAGGAGTTTCTGGACAAATGTCCTCGTAAAAACCCAATGCGAGAAAACTAGTGCTGCTAGCTTTTGGAGTCTTTTTATTATTATGCAAATTCTAAGTACAACAATCGTGGGCACTGTTAGTGTCGGTATCTCCATCCCTCTGTCAGTGATCAAATTCTCTTGTTGCATTTCATGTTAGGTGTCTCACTCAATCAGCTGCATTCCATTAGGATCATGGATCATCTGACGGTAGTGGCTTATTGTACATTTTCCCTCATGCCCTTTACCTGCTGGCACATTTCCATTCATCTAGATCATCTACAAGAGTCATTTTAGGGTTTCTACTTTATTAGGTGTAGGGTTTTGTCAAAAAGGTCTTCAAAATGTTCAATATCAGTCAGCAGGTGCATGAGGCAATCGAATAAAGTTTCAATACCAATAAATTCCACGATCACATGCTCAGAGACTTATTTTTCCTCAAAACCCTGTTTTGAGGAAAAACAGAGTATTCTATGTTTTCATGTATAAAATTTGATGAAATTTCATTTTTTCCAATGTAAGCAACTTCAGTGGCAACCCTGGTCACCTTACCAAGCTTCAGCAACTCCATCCCCTGCAAGGCAAACAAAAAAATCAAGTCATTCAGTTAATCAGAGGCAAAATAAATCAAAACTGCCTAAAACAGAGTTTGAAAAGAAAGTGTCAAATGTAAACATTATAAAAGTGGGTTTTATGAAGTGAAAAATTAAAGTCTTTTGTATATAAGTTATTTCTTGTGTTTAAAAGACTCATTTGCATCCAAAAGAGCAAGAGAGATTTAGAGGAAGCTCGTGGTCACAAAATCGCAGCAAAGAGTTTCAGTTTCGGGGGCGCGGTGCATAGAGCTGGCGCGACGCATTGGGCCTCCTTCCATAGTATAAAAACTGCTCTGGCACGGTGCATACAAACGGCATGGCGCGTTGGGTTTGTGGCACGACGCATAGAGCTGCAAGCCATTTTCACCACAAATTCATCCAAATTCTCAATTTTCTTGGTTTCCTCCGGTCTAAAGTAAGTCAACAACTCTTCAAATGCCAATGAAAGTGTGTCTTAAGATTTTTATGATGATTTAGTAAAAAAAAATTCAAACCCTACTTCCTTGCAATTTTTGCTCAAGACATGATTGCTTAGGGTTTCTAAATTTGTTTTTGTGGCCATCACTGCCTCACCTTTTTATTCCCTCACTTCTTTTCTAGTTTCATTAACCCATTTTACTATCCCCCATATCCCTAAATTCATTCACCCCTATCCCCAATTCCCATTATCCCAAACCCTAGCTACAAATTTCCCAAACCCTAATTGCTATCCCAAAAGCCTAAAAATTGTCCCTAAAACCCTTCAATTCCCCAAATTCCAGTCAGCAACATTCCCAAAATCCCTCTTACCCTCTCCATTCATAGTCCCTCATACATTTTCATACACTTGGTAGCAAAAGATCAAAGAAACCTAAAATCTCTTCATACTCATCTAAGACAACACAAACTTTGGCAAACATGGAGTCTGATCCTTCCTATGACCGAGATGAAGAGACACACAGTGACTCTCCAACCAAAATGCATGCACCAAGGAGACCTCACAAGGGTGGTAATCATGTACGAGAGGAGCCTACTTCACTTGTCGAGCTGCAGGCCTGCCCTCTTGCTGTCACATGCTTTCAACACCAATCCTGTTATCAGTTCTGTGAGATGGTTGCAAGAGTCTAGTACCATCATGAGTTGGCCAGGATGTTTGTGCTTCATCTACATAATGGCCAAGTCACTCTTGCAGGTGTGACATTTACCTCGACACCGAAGTCCATTTCTCTAGCAACTGGCATTCCAAATGTCGGTGAGCAGTGGAATAAAAGGTAGCAGATTGACAGAGAACAGTATGAGCCTTACATCAAGGCTGGTTATCAGAGACATCTTAGCAGAGTTTTTCCTTTTTGGTATCTCAAAGACTCATATGCTCCCTTGATGAAACTCATAATTAAGTATTTCAGCTGTGAGGGCCAGTTTTCTCGCCTATATGCTTATCACATCAGATTGTTGATGCACTTTACTAGGGTGAGAATGATGAATCTCCCCTACTTTATTTTGTGGAACATTGAGAAGATGACCACCTTAGTGCACAAGAAGACTCCCCAGTAGCAGTATAACAACATATATCATTTTGCACTAATCAAGATTGTAGTCGTGCATCAGCTTGGTTTACAGAACATCTCATGGGAGGATTTCATTTCACATGAGGTCTTCACTGCTTCTCAAGTACCTCCAGCAGCTTTTCATGAGATAGGTGAGCCTTCACATCAGCAGGAGCTTCATTTGACACAAACTGCTAGTATGCCAATATTTGTCACCTACCAAAAGGGCACTAGAAGGTTGTTTGCAGCAGCAAAGCGAGTATTATCTCCACCCGAGGTGGAAGGGGTCTCATTTCCTCCATCAGCAGAGCAGGTACAGGACAAGGGCAAGCGGCCATTACATGATGAGGGGTCTTCAGAAGAGCAGGAGACGGATTTCATTCTCATTCAGGAGGATGACACTGATTTGGGCCCACAAAGCTCAAAGTTCAGGGAGATCATTAAGGAGCAACAGGCAGACATTAATGCTTTTTCTCTCAACCTAGAAAGAGCCAAATGGACAATTAACTATCTGGAGCAAAGAAACAAGCAGCTAGAGGATCAGTGAACCATTATGGAGCTGCAAAACATACGAGAAAACCGGCAAGCTGCCAAGAGGAGGAAAACCAAGTTGACACCACTTGAACGAGAAATTGAAGTTGATCGTGAAGCTTGGATCGAAAGGATAAATATACATTTGGAAAATATGCTGGAGAAGGCCAACAAAGAGAAAAACATGTTGAGGCACATGGCCCACCATTATTGGGCGAGAAACCATGTGTGCAAAGCAAAAATCAGGAACTTGAAGGCCAAGTTGAAGAAGGTATCAAAGAGGCGAAAAGAGTATGATAGACTTCAGATCTTGGCTGAGGCTTCCTTGGCCCAACATAAATATTAAGGGAGAACACTCAGCCAAAATTTCAAAAAAATTGGGACACTTTTGTAATTTTTGAATTTTTGGCTCAAAAAACAGACTTTTCCGCCCAATGTGCCGCGCCACCTGGCGCTCGCTTTTTATGAGGGACTCCTTTTGAGGAAAACTCAGCATTTTTGGATTTTTCATGAAAAAATATGTATGCTCACAAATAGCCAAGAAATTTTGACAGGTTTTGGGCTTCCAAAAAGGTCAAAAACACCCCAAAAATGACCTTTCTGCCCCTTTTTTGACACACAGGAATCAGTCTTGGGAGAACTCAGTTTTGGAGGGGCAAATGGAAGCCAAATTCAAAAATTCCACTTATGCTGGAAAATAGACAGGCAGAAATTTCCAACAAGCCCACTTGGAGAAAATTTTGACACCGGGAAGACCTCAAAAAGAAGCTACAAAAAGGAACTACGCATAGGGAAATTAGCGTGGCGCATTGGAGGAAATTTGCCTATTTTGACCAAAAATACTTTGTTTTTCGCCTAGTTTCTCAACAGTTTGACTTTTAACCTTCTAATTGTCAAAATTATGATGTAATTTAATGTAACTTGGTGGATTTTGATGTAATTATGCTAAATTTTCACTCATAGAGGTAGATTCATCCATGAAAAGGTAGTTTACAACTGAATGGATCAGTTCCCTAGTTTTTAGAGGCAAGCTGTTCCACTGCCTACTTTTCAGTTCTCAGTTTAGAATTTGTTGGAATAGCTCCTAAACTCATGAGCTTGACCTCTAGAAGCTAGGATGAGTTGTTGTTTGCCTATATCTTATGTTTTATCAGTCATTAGCATGGTTTAATTTTTGGGAAAGCTTGGAGCTTATTGTATACTCATTTCAGCAGTTTGGCTAAGGAATAGACCAGTGGTTTGCAGCACTTTATGAGATTCATGTGGCATCTTGCTTTGGTATTGTGTTTTCTTCTCTAATTTTAAGTCTACATGTGTTTTATGTATGCCATATCTCTCTTTATTTCATCTTAACTAAATCAAACAAGGATAAAGGTAGAATACATTGAAAGTGCAGTGCTCTACCTAGGGTTTGCTTAGTTATCTATGTTTTCAGCTTATTGAAAAGGATCCCTGAGTTCATCATGCCCTTTTCAACTCCTCATCTGTTCAAAACCTCTCCATCTCACTAAATTTGAAGTACCAAATCACTTGTCTACCTTGCCCCATAGAGATCTTTGCAAAACTAAGCCTCATTCCCTAGGCCCAAATCTGCCTTTCACATTTGAGCCAACAAAACATCATCAAATTCAATCAAACACCTTTATACACATACCTAGCCTAAAATCACTCATCTTAAGCTTTCATTGGCCATATTTTCTGAGATTGACAAGGAGAGAACCCTCTCTCGACCTGGTAGGGCTAGCTACCAGGTTAAGCATGGTATGATGTTATCCTAGATCCTACCTTTCTCAGCTTGAGGTAGATTTAGGCCCTAACAGGCACCAAAATTGGTTAACCCGACAGAGAAATATATATGGTAGCAATACCTCTATCCAGGAGACAGAAAAATATGACTGATTCACACCCTCAAACGGGATTTACAAATTTCGGTTCCTTTTTGGCCTCTGGAAACACCACCATTACTCTGAAGCCCTCTATGCTACTCAGGAAGGGCCTGTGTTACCCTAGAAGGGGTTAAACTTCCCTTGTGTTGCCCTATCTAGGCCTACGTCAGCCTTTCTTGGCTCCTGATGCCCCTATTGGGCTCTTGGTTGGACTGTGTAGTTGTTGCCACTGCGCTGTTCTGGAATGCTCCTTCTCTGTCATCATTGTACTATTGGCCTGGGATCAAACCATCCCGCTTGCCAATACTACCCCTCACTGTAGCTGAAACACTTATGAAATTCTTAGCAGGCCACACCGTAGAATATCAGCTTAGCTTCAGTGCTCTGTTAGTGTGTGTGTTCTCCAACTAACCCCAAGCCCTTCTCTTATACTTTTCTCGTTGGGAAACCAACGTTCGTGATCTAATCTTTAATCAACGGCTAAAAGATTCGAAGTTTCTTGATGCACGTCACTTAAGTCATTCTCATCACATGTTTAATTTAATTCACTTTAATAGTTTAATTTTCCTAAGTTAGACTTAGGGTCCTTAATTAAAAATATTAATTATTTGAATAAAACTTAAACCAGATGGAATTCTTCTAAACGGTTTTGGGGCCTTGGAGATCTCATGTACTCCAGCTCCTCCACAAAGTTAGGGAGCTAGAGCACATATAATGCTATCCCAACACCCCAAAATATCAACAATATGATGATGACTATATTTTTGTTGAATTCCTCTTTCAGAGAGGTGCAAGATTGATCTAAAGATCATCTTGTTTGGATGAGAAAAACACATATTTTGATTTTATATTCCACACATGTGCAAGGTTGGCTAGATTTGAAATGTAGGTTCACAATCCCAACAGATGTGTCACACACCATCATTGAAGGATATAAATTGGAGAGAGATGATGCTCATTTCATCATCATCTCATCACACACATTCTACTTGTGTTCTGATTGGTTCATACAGCCTAGGAGAGGCTTCCTTTCCCTCACACGTGTGAATCTGAACCTGAAGAAGTTGTTGTAATTTGCGGACTATTTTTAGGGTTTCTGGACAGCGTTGACTTTGGGTCAAATCTTGGATTTTGACTTCAATTTTTGCACATAAATATCCAATTTTTGAGGCCAAATTTCAGGGCACAAAAATCGAGGAGAAGCCTTTGATTTTTGTTTGTTAACTGTGCATTGACTTTTTCATTGACCATTTTAGGTTTTGCATTGAATTTTTGGATCTATCTTTGAGGGGTGTGTGTGACACTTGGAGAAAGGCTGATTTGGTTGTTGGAGAAGTTGGTTTGACCAGCTTGAGACTCTTTTGGCTAGGGCATCATGTTGACTATTGTAACAAAAATTTATCTATCCATTTGTTGGACAAGGAGAATTACAAATTCTGATACATTATTTGGCTTATCTTTTGTTGATCTATTTTTATGTTCTATCAGCATTTTCCTTTAAATTTAATGTGATTTCTAAATATGAATTGGGCTTTATAGAAGACTGAAGTAAAACTACATTTAAGCATAGAACATACCATGGTTATCTAAATTTAACATGGTATCAGAGCTGAGGTGAAGACAGAGCCCAAGATAGTGTGAAAAGAAATCACCGAAGAAGAAGTCATATCAAGGATCAATGGCCTCCACAAACAAGGGTTTGAAATCTGATGATAAGTTGACTGAAAAGTCTAATTATCATGCATGGAAGATTTCTTTGGATTTGGTTTTGGAAGATCAAGGTGTCATGGATTATGTACAAGGGAAGATCGATGAGCCTCCATAAAATGCATCGTCTGCCACAAAGACGAAGTATATAAAAGGGGAAATCAAAGAAAAGAAGATTATCAGGGATTCAATGCATAAGCACTTGGTTTTTTACATCTCTGAGCTGGGCACATCTAGATTCTAAAGAGATGTATGACAAGTTGGTTAGCATGCTCAGGGATAGCAATGTTAATCAAGTTCTTTTCTTCGAGAACGAGTTGAAGAATATCAAGAAGGTAAAATATGAATCCATCCATTCATATTTTATAAGGCTCATAGAAATCAGGAATGATCTCCTTGCCATAGGAGAAGAAGTAGTTGATCAAGAGCTCGTCCTCATTGCTCTCGGAGGACTTCCTCGAGACTGGTATGCATTTAATACTATGATTCTTAATAATAATGTGATTCCTAATTTTGATGAATTGTTGAAAAGATGCACTCAAGAGGAAACATGAATGATGGAGAGAGACCATCCTTCTAATGGAAACGGAGGTGACCCTACAGCCTTCACTGCTCATGCAAAGAAGAAGAACCATGGTGGCCCGAGAAATCAAAACCATGGAAGAGCGGGGCCCAAAGGAAGAAAGGGAAGATGTTACACTTGTAACAAGACCGGTCACTATGCAAGAGAGTTCCCCAATAGAAGGGACTCTCCCAGGGATGATGACAACAAAAACTTCAGGGGGAATGGAAATCAAAGGAACAACGGGTTCAAAGGAAAGAGGAAGGCTCCCTTTGATCAAAGTGGAAATGGCCAACCTTTCAAGAGGTCAAGGAATTCTAGGTACAATGAGTCCAATGTTGTTGATAATAAGAAAAATGAATATATTCCTGTATCTTCCCTCTCTGCTGCATCTCCTCCCGACACCCTAGATGTCTAGTTGATTGATAGTGGTGCTTCAAGGCATCTCGTTGGTTATAAAGAAGCCCTCTCTGATTTTATTGAGAAGGATACTAATTTAGAAATTATCCTTGGAGATAATGCCACCTATCCCGTGAAAATGACAAGGACTGTGACCCTTCATCTATCTCAAGGTCAAGTCCTCCGCTTACAAGATGTGTTGTACGTACCTGATTTGAAGAAGAACCTTGTGTCCATTTCGGCAATGGAAGACAAAGGATTCAAAGTGGAATTCATTGATGGAAAGGTACACATCTGAAAGAATAACTTCAAAAAAGCTCTTCCTATTGGTTTTAGAGTTGATACACTTTATCAAGTTGGAGGAAGTCTATTGGGGCCCAATATCATGTGATACAACTCTGCAAACCGAGCTATGGCAATAGAGGTTTGCACACCTTCATTAAAAAATCCTTCCCTAAAAAAGGAAGGTGGTGACAAGGATGTCCGAGTTTAAAGATGATAATGAAGGTTGTTTAGTCAATTTAGTGTCCTAAATTGATAGCATAAATTATCGACCAAGGCTAGTAAACTGATGAACGGTAATGCACTATATGTGCCTAAGTATCATTTTTCTTACTTCATTGTTTTCAATGTTTTATTGATGTTTTGGGGTTTTTTATGTTTGATTTCTAATATGTTACTCTATGCTAAGAAAATGAAATTAAATCTATGTCAAAGAGGAATGCATTAAAACAGAATTTGATTGCAAGATCTATTCCTAACTAGGAATTGATAAAAACAGAGAATCCTAATCCATGGACATTATAGCTGCTAAATGAACATTCATGAAATAAAAAGTAACTCAAAACACTATAACTTAATCTGATTCATTTAGTTATAGATTTGTTGGAAGAGCTTGTGAAAAATATTAATTCTAATGCAATGAGGATCTCCTAAAATTGAGACAAACAGTAACTCAGAACATTACAGTGGAATCTCATTCATTTGTTTGAGGTTTATTGGAATAGCTTGAGAAAAAGATTACTATAATGTAGTAAGGATCTCCTATGAAATGCTGAAACAACTTATGAAATTACATCTAGATCTCATTCATGAGTTAGAGGTTTATTGGAAGAGCTTTTGAAAGAGATTAAGCATAATGTGATAAGGATCTTCTATAAAACAAACAATCAGTAACCCATAGTATTACAACTAAGTCTTATTCGTGAGTTAGAGGTTTATTGGAAGAGCTTTTGAAAAAGACTGTTTGCAATAAGATGAGGATCTTCTATCTAATTGAAGAATAGAAAATGCTAATAACTCAAAATAGTACAACTAAATCTCATTCATATAGTAGTGATATATTGGAAAAGCTTGAGAAAGAGAATATCTGTAAGATATTGAGGATCTTCTTAATCTAAATAACAGAAACTCAAATACTAGTAACTCAGAATATTACAATTAAATCCCATTTATTTAATAGAGATATATTGGAAGAGCTTGATAAAAATATTAACTGTAAAATCATGAGCATATTTTATCTAAGAAAATGACATGAAACATAATGCTAAAAGATATGATTTTAGAAAGTAGTCTAAGTAAGGAAATATGACAAAACGGAATTGAAAACTAATTATCTAGAAAGCGTGTAAACCTCCTTGAATAGCAGGGGCCCTCTGCTATCAATTCAGCATTAAATCTTTAACTCCTCAAGGTTGTATTGAGAACAACATCAAAGTTATACTCCTTTTATTATCAAAATGCTTGAAAACAGAGTATCACCAGAATGATAAAATATGTATTAACTCTCTCACAGAACTACCGAGTTGAATTTATATGCAATTACATAACTAAAATTTAAAAAAAGTAGGTACATGTGTAGTTTTAAAGTCAAAATCAAATTGAAACTCTTTTTAGGACTCGTGATTTTTTGTGAAGCAAATCAGGAGTCCTTATTCCTGTAGAAATCAGCTTCTTGGACTTTTGCTTTGACCACATGCTTAGGCACCTCCAGCTATCGATTCAGTCTTCGTGGATTAGAAGGAATGATGTAGGGAAGATTTGGAATCCACCCATGTGTGACTTTTCTCCAGATGACACCTGTAACATACTCAAACACCAAAACAGCTACGGAATGCTTGACTGGCTACAGACTGACTACATTTTGTAGCTAAAGTGTTCAAAAATCATTAAGACAACAAAAATCACAAAAGTACAATAAGTTAATCATTGTATGAAACCTTTAAGTAATCTTATTCATTCTCATTGACCTTTAGGTCTATAACATGATAAAGGAATGATGAAATGAAGTGAATTTTGGCAAAAGAGAAAACAATTTCAGGGCTTAACATACCCCCACTGCAAAACTCTTGTATGTCCTCATGCAATTTCATCAAAACTTTATTCCATTTGTACTGATACTTCTGCAGGAACATCCAGCCTCCTTTTTCTGCTTCTTTTGGTAGTCAATGCCATTCTAGGTTTCCTCATAAATAATTTGAACTTAAGATCAATGAGTGCCCTATTCAATTTCTCGTTTTTCTTCTTTAGCTTCCTGTTAGCTTTATACAGTGTTTTCATTTGCTGAGAGAGAGTGTTGTTCATGCTACTCTTCAATTTGACTTGCTCTCTTAATATTTCATTTTCATTCTTGATATGGTTATTCAGTATCTCCAATTCATAATTGTCTCTTCTCAAAATTTCTATTGGAGGTTCTTGTGGATTGAGAGATATTTCTCGATTTTCTGAGGCCCTTTTTTCTAGTGATTCCACATAGTCATAAATATGTTTTTGAGCTGGATCTATGTATGGGGTTCTTCTGTTAGGGTTTTCTTCATACTGTTTTAGAGGAGATCTATCAACTCGATATTGGATTGGAGTTTCTTCTTCTTCAATGTTTATGACTCCTTTTTCCTTAATCCATGTCTTTTTCACCCACGGGGGCGTCATTGATAAATCAATATTATATCACGTGCGTTCATATTGGGGTAAATTTTTTTAGTAAAACCCAAAAAATTATATTGGACATATAACTATGGGTTAGAGGATTTTTTTTTATTACATAGGGAATATAAATATTTTAGGGTATTTATTATTGATTTATTTGGCCAAATGGCTTGTTGTGCGAGCATGTCAAATATAAAAAGAGTGCATCCGACAATTTTTCCATTGGAGCACATTCAATTGTAGAGGATCATTGCCATTGCCATTCGATTCAGATTCAATAGAGGCTTCCATTGGCTTTTGATTCATCAGAGATTCAACAGAGGCTGACCACAAGTTTTTCCATTGGAGCACGTTCGATTCAGCAGAGGTTCATTGCCATTCGATTCAGCAGAGATTCAATAGGCCGCACCATTTCCATTCGATTCAGCAGAGATTTAGCAGAGGCTGACCATTGCCATTCGATTCAGCAGAGGTGGACGAGCACCATTGCAGACAACAAAGGCGGATGGACTAGGGTTTAGACAAGCGGCGGACGAATTTGAGTTTTGCAAGCCAACTCTCTTGTCTCTACTGTAGCTGCTGGTGATATCCGCTGGTGAGTCTAAGGTTTCAATCTATGAATGTAATTTAAATGTAATTTACTTCATATAATATAATAAAATCATTCATTACCTCAGTGAAATACTTCATATAATACTCCTCTTCTTCAAACAAATGCAAATGCAGAATCCCCTTCTAGTTTAGTTTCCCAGTTTTTCATGGTCATGTTGTAACAAGTTCCTGTATGATATTGTGTCCTCCTCACCTTTGTTTTTATGTACCTTATATACCCTTGCAATTGTTGGTTCATCTTAAGATTCATTTCAATTTGAATAGCGTAGAGATATTTCGAGTTCTGAAAGTGGGTATCTGCAGAGAATTTGACGATGTCAATTGAGATTGGTGGTGTGTCACACATATTTGTTATGATGTTATGATATCCAACACAGAGAATAGCTCCATGGCATCGTCTAAGCCTAAAGGAAAGAAGGAATTCTTCATTAGGATTAAGGTATTATAGCTTGATTTTCTTTTAGTTTTCCTTTTGTCTTCTGTTTCTTTGTTTGAGGTTTTTAAATGTTTAACAGTTTGTCCATAAGAAGTCAGTGTTCATGAATTCTTTATTTCCATGGACACATAATGCAAAGTTGTCTTCTTCTTGTGTGTGAGAGAAAGGATGCATTTTGGGTGATTCATGAGGAGCAGATGTAGTGGGTCTGGCCTAGCGCTTTGCAAGTATGCTTGGAACCAACTTTATATAGAGGGAGTCTTGGAGAAGAGGGTTTTTGTATGATTAGCTTTGGGTTTTTTTAATTAGAGTCTGAGTTCTTGGTTGTTCTTGCATAAAGGGTCGAGCGATGGATTGCCCTTGTTAGGTGGCAATTGCTAGTGATGGTTGTCCTTATTAGGTGGAAATTGCCAACAAGATATGTTGGTAGTTCAAATCTGATGAGAAGTTGAATACCAATATGGTATGAATGGATGATAAATACAAAATTTTAAAAAATAATGAGGGGAAAGGGTTTGCCACAGTTATCAATAGGCTGCAATCTCCCCCTCCGCGCTTGAGCTCTATTCTCTCTTTTGTTTGAGGATTGATGTATGTTTCTTAGATGGTGGGATAAGAGTTGTAAAATTAAAGTGGCCAGTGTAGAGCTCCCAAGCTTGGTTCCCCCTTTTGTTTAAAGATTGTTCTGTGTTGCTTAGATGTTGAAATATGAGCTGCTGTAAAATTCTAGATGCTGTAAAGTTCTTAAGTGGCCAGTACAGAGCTCCTAAGACATTATGAGAACATGGGTGCTAAAAAGGCATGAAACTATGTTTAAACCCAGAGCTTTGCCAACCCAGAATTGGAAGAAAAAGAACTAAAATTACTACAGGAAGCTTTACATTTCTTTAAACATTTTATGTCTGGATAATTTGATTATCAGAGTATCTTCTATTCTGCAATACAGGGGATATGATTATATGTGTGTATATGCAAGTTTGATTTTTTCTGTATGTTCCTTTCTGCCACAGTAGGGATATCAATTTATGTTTTCATTTGGGGATTTGATAATTGGTGTATATTCTAATTTTTCAAGCTGGGAAGCCAGGCATTCTGTTGGATAGTTTCTTTGACTGCATCACGGAGATTGTTGCAGTGCTGGCTCTTACATGGATGGGTTAGGCTGGCTACAGAGTTGACACTACAGCTAGGCTTCCCAATGGAGAATAGAAAATTTGGCTTCTTATACTTCCTACAAGAAGTCCGATCCTTTCAAGATAGGGGTGTGGAATTGGTAAGCATCTTTATTCTATTATTAAATATATTTTTTCTTGAATCCTGTGTTGGAAACTTGCATTTTTTAGTATGTATTATGCCACCTAGATGAGATGCCAAAAAGAAGTTATGTGCAACTTCCAAGTTCGTGAAAATTTATTGTGTGAGACTGCTTGTGAAACGTTGGTGATTTTTATTTTGTCAGTTATCTATTTGCTATAGTAAAAGAGTAACAAGCTCTGCGATGAGCATGGGAGGATTTTATCTTTTTTATTCCTTGCAAGATTTGTAGATGTTTTAGACTTCCTATCGTGTCTTAAGTTGGCTTTACTTTTTTGAATTTAAGAATCAAATCATGAGTTCTAAGAATCTGGGTTCAGTCATCAAGCCCTATATTTTCTACATTGTATTCCTAATTTGTTGGTTTTTGTGATCTGAATCTCTCTGAAGGTTGATTTTGGCATCATAGTTTCTTTTATATTAGTTTCAAGTGAATATCTTGCTTTAATTTCTTTGTACTTCCTGCCTTTGGACATTTTATTTCAGATTTTTAGGTTTTTGATCTGTGCAATACCCAAGGCTTCTCTTCCTTCCTCGGCCTAAATCATATTTATTTGGGGGTCAATGTGATTTGATTTATGATGAAGCCAAATTTCATTTCCATTTCCAATGTCAATTTCTTGCATCATTGTGTTTGTAAGCTACATTTATTTTGCCACTATACTTCTATTTGACCATTATTCTTTAGCCCTACTCTTCTGCTTGATTGCCACTTGATTTTTGATCTACAAAATGAGCAATTCTTGTTTCAGTGTCATGGCTATTGTTTGAAAAAATGTGACATATACATTTTACCAAGGTCTCCTATTTGAAAATCTAGGGGCTAGTAACATACTTGGGTCATTGTCTCCCCTCATTAAACTTTATGAGAAACCTCACCCTGCAATAAGAATAGTGTTCCCAAATAGCTCTTCATATGAAAAATCAAGGAAGCATCCCCTTGAAGTAATTTTTGTAGATATAATTTGCAAGAAAAACATGTTTAAACAAACACATTTTTATTAGAAGTGTAGAATTATGGCCTTCCTTTTAAATTTTAATAACTGGGCAGAATATTTCCAGTCCTTCTATGATAGGTCATTTGATTTCGAACTTAAGAGATATACTAGCTACAATTTCATCTACTTTCCCTTATTCTTCATGCCACTTATAAGTTATAAGTTATAACCTATGAAACCAAATCAAACAACAACATCAATATCATAAGCATTACAAGATAAAGAGCAACATAAATATCATAAGCATTAAAAAATAAAGAGTATTTTGTTAATGAATTAACCAACCTCTTTTGGTTAGAATGTGCGTGTCAGGAAGAACTGATTTAATGTTTGTGATTGTATTTTTTCCTTTTCAATTATTTTTTCTCCCTGCCCCCTACAAGTATTAATAATGTACTATCTTAAATGTACAATTTTTTTACAGATGAGGGAAGGGGTTGCTTAGACCTGATTTAGATGACATGACTCATAACATTGGTTTTAATTTTGTAGGCACAATTAATAGAAAAAAGTAAACTATCATGCGTACGATGTTTTCCATAACCTTCAAAGCTGTTGAAGGAGCAACCTCCAATAGCATCATTTACTGTTCAAATTCAGACCTTGGGAGGAAATCATCAGATTTTAACACATCTAGGTATGGGTTTTTAAATTGATTGGTAAACTTGCATTCATTAGCAGTTCTCTTTTTTAGTTCTGAAACTATAGCAGGATGTAAGGCCTTTGGAATTGATTAGTATCTTTCGCTTTTTAGGAACTGCACAACTGATTAGTTCCTTGATTTTAGAAATGTTTCTCAACTGTAGGCAGAGGCCGAGAGGCCAATTCCATGATCTTGATCTATAGGGCATATTAGAGCACCATTATTGACTATATAGACATGTTATCCTCTGGTTTGAGTCATCCCTAAGTTATTTGAACGACATCCCTATTGCTTCTTGAGAAAACTGACGGTGTGCGATTGATTATCTGGGTTCTAATCATATTCTTGTATCTGGCTAAGCAATTGGGCACTTTTATTTTCTGACTAGAATAGATGTTAGTTCAAACTCTAGGAGAGAACTCAAACCAGGATATTATATAGAATTTTCCATTTCTAGGCCTGATCGACAATAGGAAATAGAATTTTTCACTCTAGATGGTGTAAAACTTGGTTGTTATGAGAAGCTAGGTTGTGTAAAACTTGACATTTGGGTTCTCTGATGCGTTCTCATGAAAAATAAGCAAAGCTAAAACCTAGTGTACAGGCCATTGATACATGAGTAACTTATAAATGAAAATTATGGATTGTCTTTCCCATTTGAGTTTGGGGCCGATAGGTTGTGTGCATGTGTTGACTTTAATTTGGACTTGGATAACAAGTTATGAAATGCTACTGTACCCATTAACTCAAGCAATTTTTTGTCCAAGGATCATAACTAATAAAGCACTGGATGTGCAATTGCTTGTATAGAGATTCTTATATGGTAAGTGCCATAATTCTAAGTCTTTTTATGGATTAGAAAATGGACGAGTGCCTAAGTTTTGAGTAAGATTTCTATATTCGATTGTATGGTCTACTTCATAGTTGCATGAATGGTTTCATTCCTGAGGAATTTGAGTGCTATTTAAGTCTTTTGTTATTTATTAGATAATTTTACTCATGATAGATGCTAACTGGTACTTATGTTCTCTTGTTGTGTGTCTACCTAGGATGGAAGTTGGCTTCACTCCATCCTCATCTGATACAGGAAAAGGACGTTGCAAGTTACCAAACAATAAAGTAATTAATGGATTTCATTTAGTAAAGGGTAAAACAAGGCATGATATGGAGGACTACCATGTCGCAGAGTATAGGCGTGCAGAAGATCATGATTTGGGGATTTTTGCTATCTTTGACAGACATTTGGGACATGGCATCCCATGTTACTTGCAATAAAATATTTTTGACAACATTTTAAATGAGGTAGGTATGAAGTGCTCGTACCCTGGATTGTCATCTCAAATTTTATTAGCCTTTTTGCAAGATTTTGTATTGCATTTCAACTATTTCTGTAAATTTTGAACTGATCAACTTTATTCAATTTTGTTAATGATGATGTTTTAATACATTTTTAAACATTTTTTTAAAGGGTTTTATTAAAACTAGTGTATATCTATTAAACTTGGGGCCATCAAGCTCAAGCACTGAGAGGGACCAAATTTCTTGAGCTGTAAATTTTTATTATTATTTGATCTCTCTTGGTGTTTGACAGATCCAAGTTTAAGATAGATCTATGTAGTTTTATTTATTTTTTAGATGTTTCCATGTATGTATATAACAACATCTATGTCATACCAGGCTGTAGAGCACCTTGTTACTCTCGGTGCAATTTCCAAGAAAATAATATATTTCTTTTGGTACATTGACCTTCCAATTGATGAAGTAAAACTTATGATGAGTGTGCCTTTTGTCCCTAAATTTGTAAAATTTTTACAGCTAAGAATAACAGCAAGTAAATCTAATTATCATTTAAAAACAAGAAGCCTCAGCAGGTCATTGTGGATACTACTTTAGATATTAAAGATGTAATGTAGAATAAGCCTAGAACCTAATTGCTATTGAGGCCATTGTACCTCAATAAATTACACTATAGAAAACAATTATTCGAGTGACACCTTCCATTAATTCCATTTCAGCAACAACAATCTCAGTTGTATACCATGAACCATGTAGTCAAAATTTTGAGGTTCAAGGTAAATAATTGAGATTGTTTTTGCTGAAACGGAACTGATGGGAGGTGTCGCTTGAATAGTTGTTTTGTATAGTTTAATTTCTTGATGTATATTTGGATTACATGGTTCATGGTATGTAACTGAGATTGGCGTTGCTGAGATGGAATTGATAGCAGATGTCTCTTGAATACTTGTATTGTACAGTGTAATTCCTCGTTGTACATTGGCCTCAAATATAGAAAAGAAAGTATAGGCACTAAGTGCTCACTCCTAGATGAGGATCTAAATTGGTGAGAGATAGTCCTAGCTATTTAGTATTGCTTTTATATTACAGTACCATTTCCTATTAACGGACGACAGAAAATAATATAAGACTAATTTTATTAATGGCAGTAGGTGAAAAAAAGATAGGTCAATGGGGCTCAAAAGTACACCAGTTACAACATACTATGGGAGTGCCCATTACATGTCATTAGGGATAGATGTAAAAAATAGAGGGAGAAGAAGCATCCACATCTATATCAATCACTCTGGAGCTACCAATGTACTGCTTGATAATGTCAGCTGGGGAGTGCTAATATATAGTCTACATATTTAAATTAGTACTGGAAAGGGGTTTATCAAATTTTAGTCCTTGAGTAGGGTTTGATTCCCAACTTGAATCATAATCTAGAATGAGATTCTTGATTTTTCCCACAATGAAATTGTATAAATTAGCTAATTTGTAAGTCTACTTCAATTGTTACCAACCTATATCCTTTCTAAGTTTGATGATAGGTATCACATGTTGTTACCAAATACAAATATTTATTATTATATTATTTTTGAGCCCCGAGGATTGGCTTGATTGGCCTTGGAGTCAGACATTGAACTTCTCAGAAGTGGGATGTCACGAGTTCAACTCCTGTGATTCCTTTGAATTGGGATGTCATGAGTTCAACTCTTGTGATTCCTTTGGGGTTATGCACTCTAATCAATACTGGTGGTCTACCTGGTTTACCATTTATGAATACTTGGAAAGTGACATGTATTGAATACATGGAAAGTGACATGTATTTTTTATGTATTTTTTTGCTATTGCTAGTTAATCAAAAATTAAAATTAGACATGATTAAATTGGAACAGGTTCAAAAGCAAGGGCTTCTGTGGAAGTGAAAAGAACTAATGGAAGTGTATGTGCTTGTGCGTTAATGACCAAGCCTTAAAGTATAAAATTGTCTAGGATTTTGATGTATTGAGTTGTCTAGCTAGATGCAAATAAGTATTGAGTATATATGTATATCATAGATAGCATGTTCTAAAGCTTATTAACAAAATAAATTTTAGTTGGTTGCTGCAAGATTTGATTCTTGAGGCAGTATGGTTGAGCATGGTGATTGAGCATTTAATATCATCACGATGTATTGACACCTTTGGTGACATAAGAGAACCTTGATTTGAAAATGACATTTATAATAATCCCGTGGATAGATAATAATGAGACTGTCAAGGGAAGTAATCTATAGATGGTGACCTATGTGTCCGTGATTGACCCTGTTTCACATTTGTATACTAATGTTTAATGACAACATGATGGATCTTGCTTTTGTCACAATAACCTTGACATCTGTATAGCAACAATCTTCTTCATGACATGGTGACAATGATCCCCTTTTGTGAACACTGTTGAAGATTCATCTTGAGGTTGTTGAGTATATTTGTTACAGTAATTATGACTAAAGATTAATCTTGAGGTTGTTGAGTATAGTTGTTACAGTAATTATGACTACATCTCCAGTGCTTCCAAATGGGCCTTGAAATTTCTGGTATCATTTTGAAAACACATTCTTGTCTTAAGCTAGTGAATATTGGGCTTATTAAATCTTCTTCAATCCAACCAAGATAGCGTTGTGACACCACAGATCCCTCCAAATGTGAAATCCCATCTTTGAAAGATGCTTACTGAAAAACTTTGGGGTAGACCTACCTATCATGTTGATGTTGGGAAGGTTCACAAAACATAACCACACAATACCATCCATTTGAACTTGGGGGAAACTATCTACAATGCTTACAAAATATTTTGATAATCCTGAAAATAAGAAATCCAGTGGTAAGAGCTCTTTAAATCACATCACCAAGCTTAAAAAACCATTAATGCCATCCACATGGGTCATTTCCAAATGATGTCTTAATAAAATATACCATGGCGCTCTCATTAAAACACTTAAATTAAAAACAACAAAGAACAATGCTTTTAGTTTTTTTTCATTAAAGCAAAGGGAGGGTCTCATAACTCTCATCCTCACCTTGCCTTTTCTTCTCTATATAACTCTCTGAAATTGTAACTTTTGTTGTTCCACCTTAATAAGACACTAGTTTGAGTACATGATATTGTAGTTGGATTTTTGAACAAGAAGCTTTCAAAGGGAAGAGGGTCTAGACTTGTGATTGACCACCTTATTTGGTGAAAACATATTCATGAAGATTGATCAATTGATTTTTCATCATCATATAGATCAATTTCTATGTCATTTTATAGACATGCACATAATCAATCTTCCTAAAACATGGTTGATCTTTGTATGCCTTAGACCATTAAATGCCACAAATCATAGTGAGATGTGCTTGAGTGTGGATTGAGTAATCACATTGTGGGAATACTAATATGCATCTCCTATGTATATCACAAGAAGAAAGGTGACTTTTAGAATGCATGTGGGGTGATAAGAGAGGCATCATGTCATTATGTTAAGGATATAAATATAAAGGGGTATAAAAATGCTAATGAAAAAATGGATACCTACAATATCTAGTGAAAGTAGGGGGTTTTTAAATTGGCAAAATGCAATGGGTTAGTATTGGTAGGGGGTTAAATAAAGTGATTTTTAAAGGTATTTTCCAATATGTAGTCAAACTAAGGGTATTGTTTAGTATGCCATGAATGCACGTGCTATGCCATAGGTTAATTGAGTGACACCCATGTGTTTTCACCATGCCTTTAAGCCTAGAGCTTCTTCTCAATTTAGGTGGATTTTCATCTTTTTCTTCAACATATTCACTTGTTAATTTCTCCTTTCTTTTATTCCTGAGTTGTTTCCTGATCTTTACCAATTTTTCAGAGATTACTTCTTCACTATCTTCCTGTGTTGATGTATCAAGTTTGATCTCAACAGATTTAACAATTTCCCCCCTCCTACTTCTTTTTAAAGGTTCTTCTTTAGATAGTGTTTCTTCAGGTTCTTCAAAATGGTTTCTTAGGAGGAATTCATCCCAGCTATCTCCTACTTTCTTCAAATGAAACTCAATTAATATTTTAATTAGGCCATGATGATGCAAAGTAGTTTCTAGGAACTCAAGTATTTTCTAAACATTAGAGGCCATCCTTTTCAAAATATTAAGCACAAAGAAGGGTAGATTTATTTCATCATCTAAGAAATTCATCATCAGTCTAATATGATAGACATAAAAAGTGCCAAATCTACACTCAGGTTATGAATTTTTGTAAAATCAACAACATATTCCTCCATTTATTTTTCAAAGTTGTACTACGAATACCTTTTCTAAACACTGAAATGTACATACCTGGGTTTTTTAGCATTTCTTTCCAGGTTTCATTATGAAGCTCTTTGTTTTTAAACCAACGTTCTCCCTGTCTTGGCAATTATGTTGCTTCTGCTATGAATGATTCTATGATGGTGAACTTGATATCCCCAATTTCTACCTTTGATCCATCGAATGACCTGGCAAATGACTTCGTGATTTATTTGTGGAATCCATTGAACTTCTCTATAAAGCTCAGTCATCCAACCTGCTGTAATAACCCCTTAACCTGAGGGTATCCTTCTAAATATTTGGTCCCAATTGGCTCTAATATCACAATAAGCCCCATTTCTCCTTGATACAAATTGCTTCCTTTCTTTGGTTTATATCCACTACTCTATTTTTGATCTTCTATCTGAAGAAAGAGTAGCTGTGGAAGGTTGTTTTTCCCCAAAAATGACTTCTTTGTTTTCGTAGAGGAAAATTGGCTACGGAATGTAATGGCAGTGAGTGGATACGGATGAATGAATAAGGTAATGGTACATCATGAAAATGATTGGGTTAAGAGTTTGATATGGGATAAAATACCGCAAAGAGATCTTATGATGATTTTCAAAATTCATCAATAAATGATATGATCTAAGGACGTGACCTAATAGGTCACATCTAAGTTCTGTCCATTAATCTTTAATTAATGATGAATTGTTATGGAGCGGGATGTAAGGGATTTGGTCGAGGAGTTTTTATGATAGGCAAGGATCAATTAAAATGATAAAATAACTTTAGGAAACATATGATTTAACCATATTATATCTTTCATGTTTTTCTATCAAAAATAATTTCACACAGTTTACCTTAGCCTTTTTTATTTTTCTACTCTGTTGTGCATCCAAAAAAATATTGATCTTTTAAGCTCCATAATCTTCTTTGACTCATCCTTTGTTTATTGAAGCAGGCTTGTAGAGTGAATTGGCTACAGAACAGACTTGGCTATAGAACATATAGCTGCAGAATGTACTTGTTAAAACTATGAAATATCGAATGGAATGGAATGAAATGGATTATGAGTATGGAATGGAATGAAATATGGATGAAGTGAAATATGGAATGGAATGAGATGGATCATGGAATATGGAATGAAATGAAGTATGAAGTGAAGTATGAACAATGAATCTGCAACTTATGATTTTATGATACTTAATTGCAGAAAAAGAACAATTTGAAAGTCTAAAGTGTCAGAAGAATTCTGATTTTCACCTTATACTTTCTATATAAACATGCCAATCAATGATTGGTTTTCATATATATATATATATATATATATATATATATATATATATTCAAATGATTGAAGAAAAATACAATTAAGTTAGTGAAGAAGAAGAATTCTTCTTCACTAACTTCATATCAATGTTATCTTGGAATTTCTTGACAAATTCTTTTCTTTGAAAGTGGCTTATGATACAATTTCAGTCTCTTTCCATTTACAAGAAAATATACCTTTCCTTCATCTATTGTCCTGATTTTTATTGCTCCATTTTCAAAGATTTTCACAATTTCATATGGCCCAAGCCAATGAGTTTCGAATTTACCTTGAAAATCCTTGAACTTTGAATCAAACAAGAGGGCCCAATCACGTTCTTTAAATTTCTTTTCTTTGATGTACTTATCATGCCATCTAGTCCTTTTCTGTTGGACTATGCTTGTTCTCTGGACTGCATTTTTTCCGATCTCATCCAATTCATTAATCTACTCTAGTCTGTGCTTTTGTGCTTCTGTTAGATCAAGTCCTAATTGGACTTCTATTTTGAAAGTTTGGATCTGAAATTCTATAGGAAAAAAGACTTATTTTCCATAAACAAGTTCATAAGGGGTGTGACCTGTTATGTTTCTCCATGTAGTTCTATAGGCCCATAAGGCTTTAGGAAGCCTTTCTACCCAATCTCTTCTATGTAAATGAACAGTCTTTGTCAGGATCTCTTCAATGACCTTATTGGTAGATTCCACTTGGCCATTTGCTTGTGGATGGTAGGGAGTAGATTTCCTGTGTCTGATTTTGTACTTCTCTACCATTTTCTCCACCATATTTGATGTAAATTGAGCTCCTTGATCTGTAATAATTTCTCTTGGGACACCAAAACGAGTAAAAATATCTTCCAAAAGAAAATTAACTACAGATGCTTCAGTAGAAGAAAGTAATGGTTTGGCCTCTACCCATTTGGTAACATAATTAGTGCAAACTAATATATATTTCTTTTTCTTTGATGGAGGATTACTAGGTCCTACAAAATCTAAAGCCCATCTCTCAAAAGGTTCAATATGTACCTGAGGTTGCAATGGAATTTCACCTGAAGGGGAAGGTTTCCCTACCCTTTGGCAACTGTCACACCTTTTGACATACTCTTTAGCATCTTTAAAGAGGGATGGCCAATAATATCCTAAATGAAGGATCTTATAAGCTGTCCTCTTATCAGCAAAGTTTCCACCATAAGGTTCATCATTACATGCCTTGAGAATCTTAGGCATCTCGTCTTCTCGAACACATCTTCTGATAATAAAGTTTGGACCTATTTTGTATAACTCATTAGCAATCCATGAATATTTTGCACTATCATAAATGATGTTTCCTTTGTCTCTTGCATTCATAATTGAAGGAAATTTCCCTGAAACTAGATAATTGACAATATCAGCAAAACATGGAGTTTGAGTAGTAATTGCAAAGAGATATTCATCAGGGAATTGATCTTCAACTGGAGTGTTGTCTTTAATGTTTTGGAGTCTAGATAGGAAATCAACCACTGTATTTTGTTTTCCATACCTATCCAGAATGGTGATGTTAAATTCTTGTAAAAGAAATAACCATCTTGTGACTCTACCGTTAGTAATTGATTTGTTCATTAAATACCTAATTGCAGAGTGATCTGTGTGAACAAAATTTTCATAGCCTGTTATATAGTGTCTAAATTTATTTATGGCATGAACAATAGCTAGGAACTCTTTTTTAGCTACAGTATAATTCAACTCTGAAGGAGTCAAATTTTTACTTGTATAGTAGATGGCATAAGGAATCAGGTATTTTTGTCCCAACATAGCTCCTAAAGATGTATCTGAGGCATCTGTCGAAATGTGAAAAGGTAATTTCTAGTTAGGTCCCCTTAAAATAGGTGCTTCAAAGATTTTTGTTTTCAAGGTTTCAAAGGCTAACTGGAAATCAGGATTCCAATTGAATTCACAGTCCTTGGTAAGCAGTTTGAAAAGTGGAGATGTTATCTTGGTGAAGTTTTCTATAAATCTTCTGTAATATCCTGTAAATCCTAGAAAAATCCTAACATCTTTCTGACAACTTGGAACTAATAGTCTGGAGATGACTTCAACTTTTGACTCATCAACTCTAATCCCCTCTCCTGAAATGTGATGTCCTAGGACAATCCCTTCAGTAAACATCATAAAACACTTTTCATGACTTAATGAAAGGTTTGCTTCTTTACATCTTCTTAGAAATTTTTCCAATTTTTGTAAGGCTTCTTCAAATTTGTTTCCATAGACTGTGAAGTCATCCATGTATACCTCTACACAGTCATGTATTAGATCTGAAAAGATTACTAACACTGCCATTTGGAATGTTTCAGGTGCATTGCACAATCCAAAAGGTAATACTCGGTAGGCATAGGTATCCCAAGGACAGGTAAATGTGGTTTTATCTTGATCCTCAAGTGCAACTTGAATTTGATTATAACCACTGAAACCATCCAAAAATGAAAAGTACTTTTGGCCTGCTAATGTATCTAACACTTGATCTATGAAGGTAAAGGAAAATGATATTTAAGAGTAGCTTTGTTTAATTCCTGGTAGTCAATGCATACCCTCCATTTACCATTCTTCTTAGGTACAATCACCAAAGGAGAAACCCACTGGCTGTCTGAAATGGGATAAATAAAGTTGACATTTAACAATTTCTGCAAGTCTTCTTTAACAATCTCCCTAAGGTTTGGATTCATCCTTCTCTGAGGCTGTCTTATTGGTTTACAATTTTCCTCTATGTAGATATGGTGAGTGCAAGTCTTAGGGTTTATCCCTTTCATATCAGTGTACTGCCATGCATATGCAGAAGAGTGTCTCTGTAATATTTTGACTAGCTTTTCTTGTTGAAATTTCTCTAGGTTTTATTTTATGTTTAAGGTTTTTCCTAAGAATATTTCAATTTTAGAGTTGCCAAATTATTCCATGGATTAAAGAGACATCTATCTTGATGAAAAAAAACTCAATATTGGATTCTTCTTGAAATTTTTCACGTTTGTATTCTGAAGAAGATTCATGATTTTCTAAGGTATTCAGAATCTGACTATCTTCACTAATTTCTGAAATAGTGAAGAGAGGTTATATATCTTCTTCATCATCGATCCATTGAGTATCATCTAATTCTGTGATTGTTCTTGCTGGAGGATACAAGGTAAATTTTTTGGTTGAACTTCCATCAGAGATGTACATATCACCAGATCTACAGCTAATGAAAGCATCAGCTGTAGCTAACCAAGGTCTTCCTAATATAATAGGATGTCCTCCTAGATCATTTTTAGCAGTTAGGATCATGAAATCCATAAGATACTCCCAAGAATCTCAGGACACTGGAATGTATTCTAATACCCCATATGGTTTAATTATAGATATATGTGCTAGTTGTAATAGTGTGGGTGTAAAAAGAAGATTAGGAAGTTTTAGGTTTTCCATGATTTGCCTACTCATGATATTGATTGATGCTCCTAGATCAGTAAGTGTGTTTGTAATTTCAATTCCATTGATATGTATCTTAACAACTGGATTTCCAGGATCTAGATATTTTGGAATGGAAATCTTTCCCATCATTATGTCTGCTATTTTTCCTGCCAGTTGTATTTTCCTTATCTCTTTTATTCTTTTTCCTGTTTTTTTCATACTCGACTCCTTTATTGTCTTTGCTAGAATTGGGATTTCCTTGATGGCCTAAAATAATGGAATCTTAATACAAAAATTTCTTAACTCATCTAGGAAATTATAGTTAGGCATCATAATTTGTTTCTCTACACCTTCTATCAATTTGTAGTCTCTTAGCAAAAGGAGGTGTAGTAGTAGATGTTGATGGTTGTTCTAACATAGGAGTTGAAATTATTGGTTCTTTCTATTTTGATTTTTCAATATTTTGGTCTTGAAAATATTTGCTTTCTTCAAGACTTTTATTTACCCATAGAGAATCTTCCTCAGAATTGTTTTGTTCTTGTATAATTATAGAAGGTTTCTTATTTTCAAGTATTCTTCCAGACCTAAGTTGAACATCATTAAGGTCTAAAGGAGTAATCAAATAGGTTGGAAATTGTTGACCTTCTATCATATATGTATTCTAAGGGTTTTTATTGTTGGGATTTGGTATTGGCTAGGTAGGTAGCTGATTTTCTTTTTGAGGAAATGGTAATGGAGGTGGTGGATTTTGATTTTGATTTTGATGTTGTGGATTCTGCTGAGGATTTTGTTGAGGAGGAAAGTTTGGATATGATGGATATGAGGGTGGATATTGATAATACTCAGAGAACATTCCATAAGGATTTTGCGCCCCTTGAGCCCAAGGTTGAGATTGGTTTTGAAATTGGGGCCAAGGTTGCTGCCAAGAGTTCCAATTAGGCGGGGGTTGATTATACATTTGATTACTAAACCCTTGTGTTTGAGCTCCCTACCAAGGTCTTCTAAAGACAAAATTAAGAGATTATGTGTAATTTGTGGTTGTTTCTTCTTGAAAGACAGCTTTAAGGCCAGGGATTGAGGGAGAATTCTTGGTCTCATGTTTTTCTAAACAAATTGCACAAGTTTTTATTACTTTTGCATCCAAAGGACACTCTCTTAAGGCATGCCTCTTCCTACATTTGGGACAAAAGATTGCTAAGGCATCAGTTTCGGCTTTCTGCTTGTTTTGTAACTTAAGGGTGTCTATTTGCTCACTAAGACTCCCTAGAATGTCAGTTTTGAATTCATCAAGAATATTCCCTATTTCTGCCCTACTTACTGTTCCAGTTGTAGATTTGCTTGCCCTCGCAAGAGCAGGGTCTCTTGGTCCTTTTAGAATCTTAGATTTTCCTCTTGAAAGATTAATACATAATTCTGCTATATCAAGTAATGAAAGTTGAGATATGTCTCCTTTCCCCATCATATTAAGAATATCTATCCATTCATCCCTAATTGTCTTCAACAAAATAGATTTCAAAGTATCTTGGTCTAAGTTTTCCATTTTTTCCCTCTTGATGTTATAGTTAAATCTTTCCAACAAATCTTCCAGATTTTCATCCTCTTTTTGCATCATCTTGAACACTTCTTCCTTATGGTTGACTGGTATACAGTAATCCAAATATCTTTCTAGAAATGCTCTTCTCATTTCATCCGATGTCCTAATAGACCTAGCGATTAAATTCATAAACCATTTTAATGCTGCTGCTTTCAATGTTGAAGGGAACAGTTTAAGTTTCTGAGAATCTTGTAGGTAATCATAGGTTCTACATAGAACTTCAAATTCAAATAAGAAGGTCTCAGGATCTTCACTTTTTAGTCCATGAAAGTTTGGAAGAACAGAGGGTGAGATATTTTTCATAGTTGCATTAGTCTCTTCATCTATTACAGGGAATCCAAAAGGACTTCCAGTTTCCCTTCTACCTCTTCCTCCTTCTGCATTTCCTCTTCCTCTACCTTCTTTTGCACCTCTACCTCTTCCTCTATCTCCTCCTCTACCTATACCTCCTCCAAATAGTGTATGTTCTCCATTAAAGACTTATCCTTCCCCTTCTTCTGCCATGATAGATTCCTCTGAACTGATATAGGGTTTAGTTGGAAGAGCTAGTTGTTCTACTGGTTCTTCTATCAAGGGTATATTGAAGAAATAGTCCTCTTCTTCCTCTTCACTAGGGATTTGTAATTATTCTGCTAGAACATATTCTCCTGTGGAAGTGAAAAATGTTATCCCTTCTGTAGGATTCCTTGGATCTTCTTCCTCTAGAATTGCTTCAGTGGATGAAGTGGGAGATCTTCCTGATGGGATATCTAATCTCGAAACTTCTGGAAGCCTATGACCAGTATAGTATGGAATGTGGGTTTGAGTTGGAGGTGTGCTACTTCTTGGCCTTGGTGGAGTGAGTGGAGTTGTGGGAGTTAAGCTTCTTCCTCTTATAAATCTACCCCTAGAATCTCTTTCTCTACGCATATCATTTTTTTTGGGAAATAGGAAATAAGGCTACCTAGTTACACTTCCCCGGCAACGGCACCAAATTTTTTAGTCAATTTAGTGTCCTAAATTGATAGCATATATTATCAACTAGGGCTAGTTAACTGATGAAGGGTAATGCACTATATGTGCCTAAGTATCATTTTTCTTACTTCGTTGTTTTCAGTGTTTTATTGATGTTTTGGGGTTTTTTATGTTTGATTTCTAATATGTTACTCTATGCTAAGAAAATGAAATTAAATATATGTCAAATAGGAATGCATTAAAACAGAATTTCATTGCAAGATCTATTCCTAACTAGGAAGTGATAAAAACAGATAATCCTAATCCATGGACATTACAGCTGCTAAATGAACATTCATGAAATAAAAAGTAACTCAAAACACTATAACTTAATATGATTCATTTAGTTAGAGATTTGTTGGAAGAGCTTGTGAAAAATATTAATTCTAATGCAATGAGGATCTCCTAAAATTGAAACAAACAGTAACTCAGAACATTACAGTGGAATCTCATTCATTTGTTAGAGGTTTATTGGAATAGCTTGAGAAAAAGATTACTATATTGTAGTAAGGATCTCCTATGAAATGTTGAAACAACTTATGACATTACATCTAGATATCATTCACGAGTTAGAGGTTTATTGGAAGAGCTTTTGAAAGATATTAAGCATAATGTGATAAGGATCTTTTATAAAACAAACAATTAGTAACCCATAGTATTACAACTAAGTCGTATTTGTGAGTTAGAGGTTTATTGGAAGAGATTTTGAAAAAGACTGTTTGCAATAATATGAGGATCTTCTATCTAATTGAAGAACAGAAAATGCTAATAACTCAAAATAGTACAACTAAATCTCATTCATATAGTAGTGATATATTGGAAAAGCTTGAGAAAGAGAATATCTGTAAGATATTGAGGATCTTCTTAATCTAAATAACAGAAACTCAAATGCTAGTAACTCAAAATATTACAATTAAATCCCATTCATTTAATAGAGATATATTGGAAGATCTTGAGAAAAATATTAACTGTAAAATCATGAGAATCTTTTATATAAACAAATGACATGAAACATAATTCTAAAAGATATGATTTTAGAAAGCAGTCTAAGTAAGGAAATATGACAAAACAAAATTAAAAACTACTTATCTAGAAAGCGTGTAAACCTCCTCGAATAGCAGGGGCCCTCTTCTATCAATTCAGCATTAAATATTTAACTCCTCAAGGTTGTATTCAGAACAAAATCAAAGTTATACTCCTTTTATTATCAAAATGCTTGAAAACAGAGTATCACTGGAATGATAAAATATGTATCAATTGTCTCTCTTGGAACTACCGAGCTAAATTTATATGCAATTACATAACTAAAATTGAAAAAAAGTAGGTACAGGTTTAGTTTTAAAGTCAAAATCAAATTGAAACTCTTTTTATGACTTATGATTTGCTGTGAAGCAAATCAGGAGTCCTTATTCCTGTAGAAATCAGCTTCTTGGAATTTTTCTTTGACCACGTGCTTAGGCACCTCCAGCTATCGATTCAGTCTTCGTGGATGAGAAGGAACGATTTAGGGAAGATTTGGAATCCACCCATGTGTGCCTTTTCTCCAGATGACATCTATAACATACTCAAACACCAAAATTTCTACGGAACGCTTGAGTGGCTACAGAATGACTGCGTTCTATAGCTAAATTGTTCAAAAATCATTAAGATAGCAAAAATCACAAAATTACAATAAGTTAATCATTGTATGCAACCCTTAAGTAATCTTAGTCATTCTCATTGATCTTTAGGTCTATAAAATGATAAAGGAATGATGAAATGAAGTGAAGTTTGGCAAAAGAGAAGACGATTTCAGGGTTCAACAAAGGTATATGTCAGGGTTGTGCCGAAGGGAAGCATACAAGGGTACCATTCCCCTCGAGTGCCACAAAGACATCGGATATCTTGCAAAGTTTTAATTGATACATTTTGATCTATCCGGTATGTTGCCCATAACATCCTTGGGAGGATGTTCCTATTACATGACTTTTATAGATGACTTCTCTTGCAAAACCTGGATATATTTCTTGAAGAAGAAGGACAAAGCATTCAAATGGTTTTGTACCTTCAAGGCATTGGTTGAAAATCAAACCGGGAAATTTTTTGAGGACCGATAATGGGACCGAGTATGAGTCAAATGAATTCAATGACTTTTGCAGGGAAGTTGGCATTAAGAGGGAGACCACAACCATGTATACTCCTAAGAAAAAATGGTGTTGTTGAAAGAAATAACAGTACCATTATGGAAGCTACCTGTGCCATGCTATATGAACAAGGTCTTCCAAAGTTTCTATGGGGAGAAGTTGCGAACACTATTGTGTATGTTTAAAATAGATGCCCACATTCCGCTTTGGACTCCAAAACTCCTGAGGAAGTCTTCTCTGGTAAGAAGCCTGATGTCTCCCACCTTAGAATTTTGGAAGTCCTATTTATTTTCATGTGCCAAAAGAAAAGAGAAGCAAGCTGGATGCTTCCGGAAAGAAGGGAATGTTTGTGGGCTACAGTGAAACCTCAAAGTCATATAGAATCTATGTGCCTAGTCAAAGAGAAGTGGAGATATGCCACGATGTCACCTTCGATGAAGATGTTGCCCTCAAGAAAGTAAGAAATCTTCCTAGTTCAAAGGAAGTCAAAGAAGAAGAAGAAGAAGTTGGAAGGCAAGAATAATCAAAGGATGAACCTATGCACGATGTTGAAGGACTGATGGATCCTATTGACCCACCTCCTTCTAATAAAAGGAGACCCTCATGGCTCAAGGACACTCACAAAGATGTCGAGAGACATATTGCCCCAAGGGGGACATTCCATGAAAGAAAGAAGCCAAATAGGTACCAAGGGTACCTAGTAGCCATGAGTACAATTGTACAATCTGGGCTTGGATCATTTGAAGAAGCCGTAAAGCATCAAGTTTGGAAGGATGCTATGCATGAATAATATGAATCCATTAAGAATTTCTAATCAGGTTTTCCTCTCAAAGAGTGAGAGGTTTGGCCCTAGCTTGCAAGCCTAAATATTGTGTCTTGTGTAGTAATTATCAAGAAGAGAAATTGTAATAAAATCCATAATTTCTAAACAGACTACCTTTCTTATGAATGATGTGTCTGCAAATCACCTAGATGCATATGTGTTAAAGAGCCTACCAGAACTATTTAAAGAGACTACTATTTGCATACAGTAATGCCATGGTAAAAGTTTATTTTAATCGGCTTTCTGAGGACCTCTTATAATAACAGAAAATATGTAGTGTGACCTTTGATGGCCAAAGTCAAATAGATATTATAGCTTATGGACATTTAAATTGGGGAATCTATACATTCATAGTGGAATTTTGTGATTTTTTTGAATTTGAATAATTATAAGAATCTTATGCTTCCATTTTTGGTACCAAGTTAATCATTTCAATCCCACCCTTATGCATTTGACAATATATATATATATCCATTTCTTCAACCAAAAGGCATTACTCAATATCAACCAGCTGCAGTTTGGTTGAATGTACAGGTATATCTTTCTAATTTCCATATCTATCATTCCATTTCACAGTTGTGAACTTCTAGTAAAAAAAATTTCTAGAAAGTACCAAGATTCTTTTGTGGGTGTCATTTTGAATGATTTCTCTCAAGCTTTGTTTTTCTTCTTTTCATCATCTTGGATACTTAATTTTTTCTTGATATGTGGCAGCACTCCATGTTTTTTGAAAAGCATAGCTTAAGCATGTCATAATCTGTGATATCTCTATCAAAATCTATGACTTTGAACTACATTTCTTCCACCAAGGGCTTTCTTTTTACAAGAAATTGCACCACAATTTAGAATAACAAAGACAGCTAACATTGATTCTTCTTGGAAAAGAAGATGCGGACCCATCAACAACTGCAGCATATGGTTCCTCGTAAAAAAATTAACATTTGTGCAGACATCTGCCACTGGAATCATGGTTCTGAAGGACTACATTTGGCCTGTTGATACAAGCTTTTATTTACAAGCACCTAAAGGTATTGTACAAGATGATCACTCTGCAGGGCTGGAAATATTTGCTGCTAATTTTTCCAATGATGAATATGGCATGATCCATCATCCAGTAAGGGAATATCTTCATTTTGCTGACAACAAGAATTTCACCATTGCCGCCAATTTTTTTATTATTCAAACTAAAAATATATATAATATCCCAAGTCAACCATGTATTCACATGTCAATGGCTATACTCCTCATTTTTAATTTCTACATTTTCAAACAGTTTTATACCAACTCGTGTTAGATGGAGATGGTTGCATGGGTTATGAAATTCCTCTAGATTGTTTAATGACAAATATATATATATATACTTGCATCATTTAGGAGAATTTTTATACCTCTTATGCATTTGACAGTTTTTAGACCTTAGGAGAATATTTCAATCCCACTCTTATGCATTTGACAATATCTATCCATTGCTTCAACCAGAAGGCATTACTCAACATCAGCCAGCTGCAGTTTGGTTGGATGTATAGGTATATCTTTCTAATTTCCATATCTATCGTTCCATTTCACAGTTGTGAACTTTTAGTAAATTTTTTCTAGAAAGTACCAAGATTCTTTTGTGGGTATTGTTTTCAATGATTTCTCTCAAGCTTTGTTTTTTTATTTTCATCATCTTGGATACTTAATTTTTTCTTGATATGTGGCAGTACTCCATGTTTTTTGAAAATCATAGCTTAATCATGTCACAATCTGTGATATCTCTATCAAAATCTATGACTTTGAACTACATTTCTTCCACCAAAGGTTTGCTTTTTACAAGCCATTGCACCACAATTTAGAATAACAAAGACAAAGCTAATATTGATTCTTCTTGGCAAAAAAGAGGTGGACCCATCAACAACTTTAGCATATGGCTCCCTTGTAAAAAATTTAACATTTGTGCAGACATTTGCCACTGGAATCATGGTTCCGAGGGACTACATTTGGCATGTCCATACAAGCTATATTTACAACCACCTAAAGGTATTGTACAAGATGATCACTTTGCAGGGATGGAAATATTTGCTACTAATTTCTCCAATGATGAATATGGCATGATCCATCATCTGAAAAGGAAATATCTTCAGTTTGTATACAACAAGAATGTCACAGTTGATGGCATCCTAATCGATTTCTCTGTAACAGCATCAGAGGCTATAGGTATGTCTAACACACCCCCTTACCTAATCATAAGTGGTCACTAAGCTAACCTAAGAAGCTGCAGTTATGAGCATGGGGTCAAATTTCCTTTTCTTTTCTTTTTAACTAACCCTAGGTAAGTAGGTGGTTTATCAATGCCAACCATGTACATATTTTCACCTTCAAAAGGAGATCTAACTTTCTATACCATTGTTGCCAATTTTTTATTATTATTCAAACTAAAAATATATATAATATCCCAAGTCAACCATGTATTCACCTGCCAATGGCTATACTCCTCATTTTTAATGTCTACATTTTGAAACAGTTTTATATTAACTTGTGTTAGATGGAGATGGTTGCATGGGTTATGAAATTCCTCTAGATTGTTTAATGAAAAACCTGTTTCCAAAAGTGATCAAGGGCATCCTGTGTGCCAAAGTATATATATATATATATATATATATATATATATATATATACTTGCATCATTCAGGAGAATTTTTAGACTTACACCCATGTGGAAATCAAAGTCCAAACCAATCTAAGTGTCACCAATAATTCTAATATAATTCTCATTCCATGTTTGTTGACTGAATGTGATCTGATTTCACCAAAAAGAAGAGGCATCAGTTGCCACCATCATAGTACATTGAATTCATGACTTGATTGGAGGATAGGTTCATCGAATTATGCTAAACAAAGTATAAAGACCTTGAAGCTGCTTCAAACTAGCCCTGAGCCTAGCGAATTTGTCTTCTATGCCTCCTTGATAAGTTGAAATCGATCCAAACCCTAATTTATCCATGATTCCATCTCTTCCAAAGATCAAGGCACTGGTCTTCCACTAGTGATCACTTTAAAGAATATTTTACTTCACCTTCTCTCTTTCTTTCTAGGCCTAGCCTAAATAGGTCACGTAGGGCACCACTTATCTCACAATCTAGCCATCCAAATACTTCTATTTTTTATCCACAATTGTGTTGATGTGTCCTCTATTAGCCCTCCAAATTTGAGGCAATTCCGATGATCATATGTCAAGAAATAGCAAGCTCTAGCTCAGGGACCATTTCTTGCCTTAGGTTTCCCTTGGCTAGTGACCTCATTTCGATCATTGCATCAAAATAAAAGAACATTTTTCCTTTGATCCTCTTCTCCTCCCTAATTAGGTCAAGCCCCTCATTATGTGATCAACTCCATACCCTTGACCTAATTTTGGGCCCACTTGGTCCTGTGTGGTCCTGCAACTTATTGAAGCCAATTTCACAAAGACCACTCAGAATCCAAGTTTCCAAAAGGATTTTAGGGTCTACAAATATCCTTGGCAAGTCATATACTCAAACCCTAGACCTTAGAATTCTCTTAAGCCCTTCCTAGAGAACTTTTCATCTTGCTTTCCAAGCGAGAAAGCGATATGTTTGAGTTTGTCTATGAATAGGCTTCCAAGATCACCTCTCATCCTATCATTGATCCATTATTTCATGATACTTATTATAATGGGTCTCCTCCCATTCGTGAAAGTCTGTAAAGAGTAAGGAGCCTTAGCCAAGGTGACAGTGGGCTATTGCTCCATTGTTTCACTTGACCTAGTAGTAGCCCTTCAAGGTGTTGAGAATTTAATAGGGCATAGTTTAATTCAATTCTCTTACTTGATAGTTGCTTGTGTTATACTTTTTATGCTTCTATTACTTATATCTTTTCTTCATTATATTATTATGTCTTTCATCAATTCAATTGGAAAAACAAAAGAGACACAGAATTTTGGCTCCTCAAGCCAGGGCCAAAACCTCTCCCTCTTGGAGAGGAAAACCCAAAAGTAATTCTTCTTCTAGATATTCAAATGACAAGTACCAAGACCATGACCTAGACTCTTGACCTTATTATGCCTCCAAAACCTTGTCACTACTTCACTAGGCTTCTTATGCTAATATTATTTTCTGCACTGCTTTGCACCAAGACTAGGAAAGCTTAGTTCCTAGTGATCTCCCTTTCTACTCTTCCTTGAACTATCCTGGGCCTCCTAGATACTTTCTCGACCCTTCTTCGTACACACTTGATGCACACCTTCAATGTTTCTTTCTTACTGTGGAAACCCTCCTCCACGTTGTGTATATATCAGTCTCTTTCTGAAGAGTCTGAGATCAAGACAGAGACTAGTGGTTTTCAAGGCAGCTTTAGAAGTTGCAATGACTGCAACATTCCTGGTAGAAAAACCTGCTACAGGTTTTGAAGAGAAAAAGCAAGTTGCTTATGAAATCACACTACATGCTAAATGCACCATGACCAATAGAGCTTACATGGTAGAGACAGGAGCCATTCCTTTGCTTGTATCACTGCTAACTTCACAAGATCCCAAAGCTTAAGAAAATCCTGTAACTGCACTACTAAATTTATCTATTATGAAATCTAGTGCATACAGCCGATCACTAATGTTATCAGAAATAGATGCAGTGTTCTTCATATTTTCCTCTGTTGGTGAATACAAGAAATCAATTTGAAAGAGGCTTGATGTCATTCCAGCCTTGATAAATCTTCTTTGGGACATAATTGTCAAAGGCAAGAGGGATGCAGCTACTGCCTCGTTTAATCTTTCATTTTTTTATTGAAGTGCTTCAAGATAGTAGCAACTGGCGTAATTCATCTGTTTATTAATTTTTTGACAAATGACACACTAGATCTTACATACAATGTAGTTTTTTCTCTTGCTGTTCTTGCGACACAACTAAGATTGCCTTCTACTTCACTTAAATGAAAGGAGAATACTGTGGCCAATTTTCCATCACTGTATTGCAATGGAAGTGACAAATTTTAAATAAGTTGTTGAGATCACCATCATTAATTCCTCATCTGTATAATCTTCTTAAATCTGGTACTCCTAGAAAAAAAAACTACTTATCTTCTCAAAATCCTGGGGCAACTTCAAGAACTCTACAAACAATTTTCTCATACGATGCTGAAACTTTAGTCAACACAGTGCTTTAGCAGTTGGAGAATTTTGTATACTTTTGCATTATTTTTGTCAATTTTTAAGAAGAATGATTTTTCTTCTATGTTAAGCACCTGCCACCAATTCGTGCAGGTGCTCGCCTTTTACTAGTATAGCATATTCTTTCACTTTGGTAAACAAGAATGAAAATTGTTGGCAATATGATGCAGAGTGTTGTCCTTGATGGCAACCCACTGAATGAAGATGAAGACATGAGATTGTTGACATGTGTTGTCCGTGATGGCAATCCACCTAATGAAGTTATTTGTGACTTGATGGACTTGGTAAATGATGTAAATCTGATGTGATATGATGTTTGTTGGCAATATGATGCTGAGTGTTGCCCTTGATGAACAAACCAATTGATAGAGTGTTGTCCTTGAAAGGCAACCCACTTGATGAAGATGATGGCAACCTACTTAATGAAGTTGTACTTGATAGATTGATGAAGATGATGGCAACCTACTTGATGAAGTTGTGCTTGATAGAATATGTCTTGACGAACTTATTAAATGATGTAAAACTGATGTATCTACAGTGAGTACAGAAGGCAATGAAGAAAGGAACTCAATATGTGCTAGATCTATGATAAAAAGAGTATGTCTCAAGGCATACGCGGATTTGTCTAGGAGAATTCGCGTATGCACGCGGTAAAGTACGTGCCAAGTCGCGTATGGTCAAAAGTGCTCAAAAAGTGCAAAACTAGGGGTAACCACCATGGTATTGACCCATTGTATTGGGTAATGATTCGTCTAAATGACCCTGTCCAGGAATACCATCGGATGTAATGTGGTTTTGGCTCATGGTATCGAAAAAGGGTAAACCTATATAAAGAGAAGAAATTCATTGTGCAAATCATGAGTGTGGGAGCAAGATGTCTGAGCTTGAATGAATACTTCTCTGTGAAGTATATCTGTATGGAAAGGGTTATAGTTGAATGATAGATCTGAATGTATGATGCACCAATGATGAAGAAGGGGATCTAGATCTGAAATGTACTTGTATTTGCTAGATCTGTTTATGGAATGATTAGATCTGTGATGAGGCGAACATCTGTCTGAAGAAAAGGGTTAAATCTGTGTGATGTATCTGTTCTGAAGAATTGCAATGACCTAAATGTCTGAAGAACCATACGCAAGTTCGTCGCAGAGGAAGCGCGTATATACGCGTCTTAGCTGAAGAGAAAGCGCGTATGCGCAATGAAATTAGCTCTATAATATGTACAGAAGTATATGCTGGTTTATGTGAACAGAAGCGCGTATATACGCGACATCAGTGAAAGGAAAGCGCATATGCAAACTAGGGTTTGCTGAAGTCTATGGTAAGAAAAGTCTGATCTGTTCTGCTGGTTTACAGATATCTGTTAGTGATTTATATGTATCAGTTTCATGTTTGACTGTGCTTAAATATGTGAAGAGGGTCCAGTCTGAAAATATGATGAAACGTGGCCTACAAGTTGTGCTCTTTGGAAGTTGTTGGATCCAGTGTGAAAATTGATGAAACGTGGTCTTTAGAGTCTTGAGGGTTGTAGTGGTTGTAGCCTTCGGTCGGGGGTTATAGCTCCCGGTAGGGTGGTAAGCGAGATCGGGGGGTCGTAGCTCCCTTCCCGGTGAGGGCTGGTAAACGAGATCGGTGTAGCTCCCTTCCAAGAGAGGCCGGTAAACGAGTCGGGGGGTTGGAGCTCCCTTCCGGGAGGCTAGTAAACGAGCACGGGTGGTACTGCGTCTTGGTAGGGATGCTGCACAGCCACATATGTTGTAAGATGTTTTCTCTATAATAAAATCATAAAGGTCGAGCAAGCTGAGCGGGAATTTCTCCCAACTTCGGTTTCCACCTAAAAATCCTGGTGTTCATGTGTGATGCTTTGTGTGATGGTTTATTCTGTTGTTACTACACATGTTTACTGTTAACTTAACATCAGATGAATGAATATTGCAAAGAACTAAGTTAATAAATATCTTCATATTTAGATCTCTGATAATACACGAGTTGTATGAAGGATATCCGCGTGTATACGCGAGTTTACTAAAGGAAAGTAGCATATGGGTTTTAGAGCGTGAAAAAGTAAAAAGTTTTAGTTTTCCCTAAATACTGATTCACCCCCCCCCCCCCCCTCTCAGTATTTTTCCCAAAAATTGGTATCGGAGCAGGTCCTTCTGCAGAAGCTTGATCGCTTGAAGGAGATCCGTCGCAATGGGAAGTCTTGAAGGTGTAATGTCTATAAAGCCACCTTTATTCAATGGAAGCAATCTGATATTCTGGAAGGTACGAACAAAAGCGTATCTGCAAAGTCTTGGTGTAGAAGTATGGGCAATCGTGGAAGAAGGCTATCAATATTCGGAAAGTATTCCTACTGATGCAGCTGAAAGGAAGAAGTATGAAATCAATGCCAAAGCAGTGAATGTATTATTGGGAAGCATGTTTGAACCAGAATTTGCTAAAGTGATGCAGCTAAATTCAGCAAAAGAAATATGGGACAAAATCATTCTGAGTTATGAAGGAGATACAAAGGTAATAAGTGCAAAACTCCAAACTCTTAGAATTGAATATGAAAATTTGAAGATGCATAGTGATGAGAGTATTGCCCATTTATTCTTACATCTGGACAATATTGTAAATCGAATGAGAAATTTGGGTGAAACCATAACTGATACTACTCTGGTGGAAAAAGTCTTAAGATCCTTGACTTGAAATTTGACTCTAAAGTTTTGACTATTGAAGAAGAGCAAGATACGCAAACTCTTCTTATTGTTCAATTACATGGTATTCTGACTGCTTTTTAAATGAGACAAGGAGGTCCTTCTCAAATCAAAGAAGTTTCTTTTAAGGTATCTTCAAAAGGAAAAGAAAAGAAAGTTGTCAAAGAATCCAGCTATATATCCGAAGAAGAAGAAGCGAATTTTGTGAGAAAACTCCAACTAGGTACTGGAAGATTCAAAGGTAAACTTCCCTTCAAATGTTTTGATTATGGAGGAGTTGGTCACTATGCTGCTAAATGTCCTTATAGAGATAAATATGGTAAAGGGAAACAATTTGAAAAAATGAAGAGTTATTATGCAAATGAAGATGATGATGAAGTGTCCAGTGAAGATGAAGAAGATTTTGACCAAGCTCTACAAGTGCTCATGGCAAAGAAGCAAAAGAAGAAGGCTACTTAAGGAAAGGAGATACCTCAGAAATCATGTATAGCAGAAAGTGAAGAAGATGAAATAGGTATTGATCGTTGTTCTTGTATTTCACTTACCTGTATATGCAAAGGCAAATATAGTGAAAGTAACAGTATGGATCTAGAAGAAGATTTCAAGATTAAAGTTGAAGATCAGCAAACATCATCTAAGGAGAGTGAAAGTCTAGAAGCAAATGATGGAAGTAATGATTGGTATCAATTTGAAAGGAAGGAATCTATCTACAAAGATGTGATCTCTAGGATGAATGAAAAGATTGAAACACTAAATGAAAATATAGACAAGTATCAAGGATTGTACGCTCATGCAACCAATCAAAGTGAAAAACTTAAAGCAGAAATCATCTCTCTACAAGCAGAACTTGAAGCATCAAGTAATAAGAATGAGGAACCTCTACAATCATTTTAAAAGGAAGGGCTTGAAGCAGAAATCATCTCCCTCAAGGAATACCTGGATAAATCAAATAAGAAGAATGAAGATACGCAACAAACATGTGAAGAAAACGAAAAATTGGTTGAAAGAAGAGATTCTAAATACGAAGGATCAAGTGAAGACGGAAGAAGGAAAAGAAGAAAGCATGACAGCAATGTCAAGCCTTGGAGGTTAGAGGTAAACATTCTCAAAGGTAAATTAGAAGAAAAGGTTAAAATTTTGGTTTCGAATGGTACTAATATCTTGGACAATATTACGAGTAATCAAAAATCAAGGTCTCCTTTGCTATCAAACTTGGTCTTGGTTTCCATGAAGCATTAAAGGAGAATCAGCTCACAAGGAAGTGCTAAAAATTCGGAGAGGAAGGGATGTCAATGCAAAACTTTGAAGTGTTGAAAGAGACAAAGGTCAACCAACAATGATGAAATCTCAAAGAAATCGATCAATAATGTTGAATGATTTAAATTTCATAACTATGGGCATGTTGCGGCAAATTGCAAAAGTAGATCATTTCGGCCTCGAACAAACGGATCCTACTGCAGTTTCTTCAAGGGATACTGTTTTTCATGTAATAAGTATGGACATAAAGCAGCTGATTGTAAAAGAAGGAAGATTAGAAATACTCATTATGATTCTTATGCTTATTTCTCTGAACACATGAGATTTTATTCTTGTAACAAGTATGGACATGTAGAAAAGGAATGCGGGTTGAACAGATCTGAGAAAGTGGACAATTTTCAGCACACAGTTAGGAAGTTCAAGAAAATTTGGAAAAAGAAGGAGGACGAGTCAGAAACGTAGGGAATTTTTATCCTACTGCAGTCATCCGCTTCTGAAGCTTACTTCTCTTGTTGACTGCAGGAATGATGTGGGATACATTATGAGATTTAGTAATGAATCGTCACGGGGAGCAATGTATGATGACTCTCTCATGGTTGATTTAATAATTCTGGTTATGTTTATTTCTGAAAGTACATCTGATGTAAAGAAGACAGGTACAGGAATTACAAGTTCAGGGGGAGATGAAGGAATGTGAAAATTTCTATGCTTCACTTTCCATACGCGGGTTCGTTGAACAAAAGTTGTGTATACACGCGAGTTACAGCAGACACAGTCACGTATGCTTTAATGATAAGAGAATTGGGATGACAGCTGAAGATCAGGAGCAGAGGTTCAGGGGGAGCATCAGTCTGATTGCTAATGATTATACTGTTAGCATTATTTTGGTTATACTCATGCTAATGAAATGATACATGGTTTCTTATGTTGAAGATCATGGATGAGCCCGGAGTGTTACTTGATGAAGAGTATCTGTTTAATATGGACAGATCATGCAGAGTTTGTTGCTGGTGACTTGCTGTTGAAGATGTTCAGGTTGCACAAGTTAAGGAGGAGCAACAGGTTGAATACTAATGATTGCATTGTTGGGACTATGACTGCTTATTCTTTGGTTATTGTGATGCTCATGCTCAAATAATGATGGCTTGATACAGGGTTTTGAGACTTTGAATGAGCCCTGTTTTTTGTTTGCTGAAGTTTGTCTGTTGGATGAGATTGGAAGTCTTATGATTCAGAGATAAGAATAGATCATGCAGAACTTGTTACTATAGTTGAGACCTTTTCCCTACATATGGTACATCATGTCAAATCTTGAAGATCTTGATGATATTGGATCACATGAATGATTGCTTGACACATATTTGAAGATGTTGTTCTGGTATGATAATCTCTCTTGGAAAGAATGTATTGATGCTGCAAAGAATCTGACGGCTTGGTTACTAATGTGCTTATGCTACAACCATTGGATGATGCTTGAAGACACAACTACATTTTTCTATCTATCTATATTCCAGGAAAGTATTCAAATATCTCAGAAAGAATCTGAACACTGTCTCTGCCTCACAAAGGATCAGATCTGGTTAAAATATAGAAGATGGTATTGGCTACGCGGATTTCATGAAACACAGTCACATATATACGCGAGTTCATTCACATAAAACCGCGTATGTCTGATTGTTGACAAATTTCTGTTTGAGGTCAGCTTTCTTCAGCACGAATACAGTGTTGTTTAGTATCTCTAGTATCTCTGGTGGTGTTCCAGTTCTTATAATACTGTTTCAATCTCTGTTGTTTTAAATATGCCTTGATGATTGGTTGAAAGTGTTCAGGATGCAGAAACTAAGGGGGAGCCTTAGTCATATGGAAAGGATGTTTGGATGCACGGATTCAGGGGGAGCATTAGCCTTGCTGAGTATAATGCATTGTTGGCATTATAGTGGTTCTAAAATATGTTCTCTTTCTTAAAGTCTTTCTGTTGTTGGTCATAAATGGTCATACTTGTAATTTGATGAAAAGGTCTTATTGAGACCCATGATGTAAAATTGTAATATTCGGTCATGTAAGGACTTGTCAAATTTGTAAACCCACTCGGTTGGGTGGGCGGGTAATTTTGTAAACCCACTTGGTTGGAGTACCATTTGAGTTGAAATGTACCAGCCCACTCGGTTGGGTAGTTGAGTCTCATATGTAAATTCACTTGGTTGGATATTTGATGTAAGTATGAGTCTTTGGTGATAGGACGCTTATAGAGTCATGTACTTCATTGAAAAATTTGTTTGAAGATTCAGCATGAACTCAGGGGGAGCTTGGTCACTTCAGTATACATCAGATCTGCAGAACGCTTCTTCCACATGAGGAGAAAAGGGGGAGAGTATGTTGGTTTTGATCCACCCTTTGCCCTTGATGTCAAAAATGAGGAGGAAGTAACATGGTGTCATTGTATTCTTAATGGACATACATTTGTGGTAACCACCACTTACTACTGTTGCCATAAAGTCCAAAGGGGGAGATTGTTGGCAATATGATGCAGAGTGTTGTCCTTGATGGCAACCCACTGAATGAAGATGAAGACATGAGATTGTTGACATGTGTTGTCCGTGATGGAAATCCACCTGATGAAGTTATTTGTGACTTGATGGACTTGGTAAATGATGTAAATCTGATGTGATATGATGTTTGTTGGCAATATGATGTTGAGTGTTGCCCTTGATGAACAAACCAATTGATAGAGTGTTGTCCTTGAAAGGCAACCCACTTGATGAAGATGATGGCAACCTACTTGATGAAGTTATGCTTGATAGATTGATGAAGATGATGGCAACTTACTTGATGAAGTTGTGCTTGATAGAATATGTCTTGATAAAGATGAAAATCTGATGTATCTACAGAGAGTACAGAAGGTAATGAAGAAAGAAATTCAGTTTGTGCTAGATCTATGATAAAAAGAGTATGTCTCAAGGCATACGTGGATTTGCCTAGGAGAAGTCATGTATGCACGCGGGAAACAACGTTCCAAGTCACGTATGGGAAAAAGCGCTCAAAAAGTACAAAACCGGGGGTAACCACCATGGTATTGACCCATTGTATTGGGTAATGATTCGTCTAAAAGACCCCGTCCACGAATACCATCGGAAGTAATGTAGTTTTGGGCTCATGGTATTGAAAAAGGGTAAACCTATATAAAGAGAAGAAATTCATTGTGAAAATCATGAGTGTGGGAGCAAGATGTCTGAGCTTGAATGAATACTTCTCTGTGAATTATATCTGTATGGAAAGGGTAAAGGTTTGATGATAGGTCTGAATCTATGATGCACATATGAAGAAATGATGAAGCAGGATATCTAGATCTGAAATGTATCTGTATTTGCTAGATCTATTTATGGAATGATTAGATATGAGATATAGAACATGAGAACATCATGCCGAAGTAATCTAGGGAGCCCAAGCAGTTTTTACGTGCGAGAAGAAGTGCGATGACCTAAATGTGCGAAGAACCATACGCTAGTTAGGCACAGGAGGAAGCGCGTATATACGCGTCTTCGGCCCCGAAGAAGGGGTGCGTATGCGCTTGATAAGAGTGCTTCTTGTATGTCGTGATATCTGTTGGTTTGTGTGGACGGAAGCGCGTATATACGCGACATCAGTGAAGGGAAAGTGCGTATGCAAACTAGGGTTTGCTGAAGCAAGGGGTATGAAATATCTGATCTGTTCTGCTGTGTTTTTGCTATCTGATCTGTGTTGATAAGTATCTGTTGGTGATGTATGTTTGTGCTTAAAAGTATGGAAAGGGTTCAGTCTGGAAATATGATGAAACGTGGCCTACAAGTATTGTTCTATTGAAGTTGTTGGATCCAGTGTGAAAATTGATGAAACGTGGTCCAAGGTGGTGCTGAGGGTTGTAGCCTTCAGTCAGGGGGTGGTAGCTCCCTTCCAGGTGGGGCTGGTAAACGAGATCAGGGGGTCGTAGCTCCCTTCCAGGTGAGGCTGGTAAACGAGATCGAGGGGTCGTAGCTCCCTTCCAGGAGAGGCTGGTAAACGAGTCAGGGGGTTGGAGCTCCCTTCCAGGAGAGGCTGGTAAACGAGCACAGGTGGGTGCCTGCGTGCTGGTAGAGTCTGCACCAGCACATATGTTGTAAGATGTTTTCTCTATAATAAAATATTGAAGGCTGAGCAACTGCAGCGGTGGTTTTCTCCCGACTTGGGTTTCCACCTAAAAATCCTGGTGTTCATGTGCGATGCTTTGTGTGATGTTTTATTCTGTTGTTCCTGCACATGTTTACTGATAACTTAACATCAGATGAATGAATATTGCAAAGAACTAAGTTAATAAATATCTGCATATTTATATCTCTGCTAATACACGAGTTGTATGAAGGATATCCACGTGTATACGCAAGTTTACTAAAGGAAAGTAGCGTATGGGTTTTAGAGCATGAAAAAGTAAAAAGTTTTAGTTTGCCCTAAATACTGATTCACCCCCCCCCCCTCTCAGTATTTTTCCCAACAAAAATAAATGTAAGAATTCTCTTGTAGGACAGGGTAATTTCTTGTACTTTTTAATCTATACATACAGCTGACAAAACTCAAACTCTAGTCATCCGCAAAGCCTTTTTTAATCTATGCATACAGCTCACAAACTCAAACTCTAGTCATCCACGAAGCCTTGGATAAGTTCAAGTGGAGGCCATGTAGATCAAAACTAGTTGAAATGGGAAAAAAAATGTAGGTAGGACACAGTTTCAACACGCCTCTGACCACTGCCAGGATATGAATTAGATCTTAGAATAACAAAACCACACAAACGAATTCAGTTTGTGCACATCCAATGCAAAAACCCTTAACCCTTTGTTGTTAAATTCCCTCGCAGGAAGCGCAATCTGCTAATGCCCTAAAACCCTAAACCCTTGACTTCCTTAGTGTAATGAGACAAAGAAATATTTGGAGAAATAAGTTTGTGAAGGGGGCAGAGCGAAACCTTTTCCTGGAAGTGTCGCTGGAGAATGAAATCAACAACCTAGACCTAGAACGGCAGCAAACTATGTCGCAGAGCATCTGGAAGGCATGCCATGACAGCAGACTATGTTGCAGAGCGTCTTCCACACCTAGCTGAGGGATACAGTTAAGTGAAGTGAAGGGAATGCCATATGCAACTATGGAAGTTCGACAACATTAACGTGGGAGCGATTTTACTCCACGTGTTATATTTTCATTTGACTGAACCATCAAAATGAAGTGTTGGGATTGTCTGCACTGAAAAAAATAGTTTATGATCTGAGTTTATGAAGTGTTGGGATTGTCTTTTAGGCATAGCATAGTAATAGATTCTTTAAACATAATTTTTTTTCATTGGAAAATAGTGATTGAGGTTAATTTAAGTTATATAAATATAATTAGTGATTGAGGTTAAGTTAAGTTATATGTATATATATAATTTATTTTTAAGTTATGGCTAAATGAAACAATGAAATTTTATTTCTTTTAGGATAATGAGCTTTCAAAATGATGTATGAGGTTTTATTGTTTGTAAGGCAAAGGACAGCATGTAACATAGTAGTAATAGTCTATTTTTAAGGAAAAAGCTAAGAAAGATTATGAGACCTTATTATTTGTAGGATAATCCACTAGGTGTATTTGTTTCTTAAAAACTATGCAAAGATAGATGTCCCTTTTATGGCCAAGTTCCACCAAAATGGTTGGTGGCTTGTCCGGAGGGATATCCCAAAAAAAACCTTGATGCCTCTCTAACATGGCCTGTATGTCTGGGTGCATTGGTCGTGGTTGGGCCCGTCTCTGAAATCCTCAGCTCGACCACCCACTTTATGTCCCCATGTCGTAGATTGTTGAAACTCTCTAGGGTGGGTAAGAGTGCATCCCCCTAAAAAATACTAGCTTCCCATCTGGCCCCATAAACTCCATCTCTAACTTCTGCCAATCAATGGTGACCCTCCCCAATGATTATAACCACTAGACACCCAACACCACGTTGGTCTCTAGGACACTAAAAAAAAGTGATCAGTAACTGAGTAGTTCCCCATCACCACAGTCAACCTGGGAGCATACTTCGTGCACTACATGGTTCAGTCTCTTGGCACCAACAAGAACCCCTCAAAGGTCTCTGTGTGGATGCCCCTATGCTCCACCATATGGGAATCGATAAAGTTGTGGGTGGCCCCACTCTCTATCTAAGCTGAAACCCGTTGCCCCTGTACCGTCCCCCTAATACTGAGTGTCAAATTCTTCGAAACTCCCCTGATGGGGAAAATGGCCCCCTCTAGGTGGTGGTGGTGGTGGTAGTGCTCCCCCTGATGATGGTCCTCCCTCATCTCCTGGATCAGCTCGAACCTCAAACTCCTCATCTGACTCACTATCTGAATACACCTCAATGTAGCGGGTATTTCCCTTGGTGCACTTGTGCCCAGGTGCCCAGGGTTCTTGGCACATAAAGCACAAATTCCTCCTCCTAAGGTCCCTCAGGGTCTCCTTGTCCATCTAACCACATCCTCCATCCATCTAGGGTGGTCTAGTGTCTCGGTTCACTTGTGTTGCAGCAGGTCTAGTGGGGACAAAGGCTCGGGTCTTGGGCACAACGTCAATCATATCACAGGTCTTGGAGATAGCATCTTTCAAATATGTGGGCTTGTATGCCCTCACTCAATGGCTCTGTTAGCCCCTCCAAAAATAGCATGATCAACCAGGCCTCTAAAATTTCAGTCACCATCACTACCAGTCCCTGAAACTCTATAATGTATGCCTTTGCACTGCCAGTTTTTCTCAGATGGGCTAACTCCATAAAATCTAACTCTAGGTTTTTCCTCTCAAACCTCTCCAACAGCCTTTGGGTGAACTTTATGTAAAAAGTGATGTGAATATGTTGCAACATGATTAGCCCATGGTACCACCACTCTTGGGCTTACCCTTCCAAATGCAGGGTAACAAACCAAATAACATTGATCTCCCGCATGGGGTTTAGGTGGAAGTATGTATAGTCCCTTACGAACCCAAGCACTGGCATCCAATTGTTATAGTGCAAGAACTCCAGTGAATCTCACAGGACTTATCGTTAATGTCTTTTGCATAATTATGTGTAATTAATTTTTAAAATAATAATTTTGTGGGTATAGAAGAGAGCCTTTGGAAATATGTCATAACTTATAATTCCATTTTGCACCTTATCCTCCCTTTTTTTTAAGGGATAACCAGTGCTCCTAATGTCAAAAATATGTGGAGCCCTCTTTCTCTTTGCAGTATGGGTAAAGCCACAACCTTTTTACTTTAATATACAACATAATTGTGACTATGAAATAATGTGTAGTAATGTTGCAGACCTCGATTAAGGACCAACAGTATAACATTGATAGAGCTCATAGAGGTATATGGAACTTGAATCCTTCAAAGACCTTGGTCCCCATGTCATATTGCTGTATAAAACTAACAACACTTATGTTCCCCAAGGATATATAGGAATTAGGTTGATGCAAGAACGCATAACTCCAAAGTTTTTGGACACATTGAATTAACCAATAAATTGACAAATTCACATGACACAAAGCTTGTCACAAGTTGCACCCATATGTAAAGATCCCATAATGGATTCATGACAAGGAGGCCTGTGAGAAATACATAAAGGCTGTGGAGAAGTTCTCTTTCATATTTCTCAGTTTGGGAAATCATATCTCAAAGCTCGTGGTTGCTAGCTGATTATTTCAATTCCATGTTTGACAACAACACTTTGTTTCCGAAGTTGAATCATTACCAGCATGCCCTGTGCCAGAGCTGGCTCTCAACCTAAGTCCACAAAAAAACATGGGGGAAATCATTACACTTGGTCAGGATGAGGTTGGATGGTAGCAAATGAGGTGAAAGGGTAGAGAAGGGATTGGAGTGAATCATGAAGATTGTGATTAGTGTATTCTCAAAGTGTTTCCCTTTGGATCTGATTTGGTGAGAACTTAGAAGTCAACCTTTCAGAGCACGATGAAGGAAAAAATACGATATAAATGAGTTTAGACACCAGTAGTATCGTGTTTAAAACTTGAGTATTGAATAAGGAAGCCACAGTTCATATCCATTTTGAAGGGATATGATAGTTACAATTCTTTGACTTTTAAAATTTAGAAAAAACTGCATATTTGCTTTTGTACCACGAAGATGTTTAGTCCCAATATTTTTTTTTGTACCCAAAATTTTCCATCTCATACTGTATCTATATACAAATTCAACCTCGATTACTATGTCTTCGACATGGCATCATCATAATGGAACTGACCTCATTTAAGCCTTGTCCTTTAATTTGTAATGTCTATTGAGAGGACTAAAAATTCTTTGCTCCATAGACTTTTTTCCAACTACAGATTTGAAACTCTTCTCCTTTCTTTGTCTACTATAGGTGAAACTTGTTATCAAACACCTTGCTACAACATAATATTTTCTTCCAGTACCATCATTATATTCTTATAATTTTTGAAGCCCCAAAAATTCTTATATTCACATACAATTTCCCTTCACCATTTTAATCGCCTCACTCGAGTCTCTTTCCGTCATTCCATATACATGGTTGCCATGTCTCTATAAACAAATATTCAGCACCAACACTAGAAATTAGATAATTTCTTCAAGAGTTGTCGCAAATGAACAAACAACTAAGAATTACCAACTTTGCATGGTTGCAAATAAATCCCCATCCCAACTTTCCCTTCTGTATTTTGAGGCTCCATCAAACTTAAGCTTGAAGAAGCCTTTGAATATTCTCATTAATCTAATAACCCTTTAAAGTGGGGTTTCTTGAGATCCATTGTTTAATACTGAATGGTGCATATCTTGATATTTGTCTTTCAATACTGAATGTTTCATTACCAAAAAACATTGTGAGCAACACTGCTCCATTTCGATTTTCAAGCCTCAATGCTAGACAATATTTAACAAAAGAACCATTTATCATTTCTTTTTTGGTCAGTTGTAGGTAAACACAAGTCTCAATGTCTCATAGTTTGAGAGGTGCTTATGAGATGATTAATGTAGTAGCAACAACGCTTTTACTCTGTAACATTGATTGAATTTCAATGCATTCATTGCTGGTATATGCCTTATCCTTGTATGTGTGCCTTGATCTGGGTATTTAGTCTTCTTATTTGCAAATTCAAGGAGTTAAGTTTCATGTTATTATCAATTTATCTATGCCCCGATAGAGAACCGAGTAATGGAAATAACATATTCAGCATAGATGTATTCTCCATTGGTAGTGTATATCACATACATTCTTTCATTCGATGTTTGAATGTAAGTACATATCTGGAATTCAACATATAACTGAAGTTCAAATGGCCTTAATCTTTTTGTTATTCCAACAGAAATAAAAATGTATAATGCCATGGCTATTAAGCAACACATTTGTTAACACTTAGAGTCATTGCCTACATTAAAACTCACATAAGAACTTCTATCATTTTAATGGATTGGTAGAATAAAAAATATTAAACGCAAATTCAAGAATTAAAACATCACTATGAATAAGAGCAAACTCCATCATCTAGGAATTGAGAGCATTTATGCTATAACATTCTTCTCTCTATAAGTGCAGTTGAAAAATCTTTGTCTACCATGATTCTAAATGGAGATTTCTGAGTTCAATCCTCCCATTAAACTAATTTACTAAGACTTTGGAGTTTCCAACCAGTTTGAATGTATTTACCTGTTTCCAATTCACATTACCATTAATTCAGCAACAAAATTTATTCCTTGACTCATTCCAAGTTTTCACTTGATCATCACATCCTCAGACAAGCACTAGATAGTCCATGCTCTATACCTTCCCCTTTGGTTGACTCTATCAAAACAACCCCACACCCCTAGGTTAGAAATTTCCAGCTCCTTCACATCCCTTTGAGAAACAAGCAAAGGCCATGCCGGTGTCATTTTACTTGTCCCAAAATTTTTGAATTGACTGTTGAGATCTGAAACAGGGTAGATATTACTGACCATATGCTGGCTGTGACTATTATATGGTATTGATAGCATTTACTACTAGTGGAAAATGATTACCACGTCCATTCCAATTTTTTGCGATATGTGGCCAAGCTAAATGAGAAATGGCATTGTTTGTGTATAGTTTTTGCATTGGTGTCTAACCATTAGTGATGTGCTGATTTAGATATCAATGGCCTACAGAGACACAAACTTAATATGACCTAGGGAGTTAAATGAGTTATAGGCACATAATTTTTATTTGAGAATAAGATTATATGAAAATGTGTCTATGACTACACGACAATGATTTTGTTAGTTGATCTATGATGTACCAATTCTAAATTATGCAAATTTTTCCTTCCTAAACAAACATTCTTTAACAAATTTTTACAAATATTTAGAGTAGAATAATTCATTAAACACTTAGCGTGCACAGTAAGGGAAATTCTACAGCAAGAGGAAATAAGAGGAAATCATTAATTTTATTGCTTAATTCAGAGAGCTATTACAATATAGGAAGATCAAGGAAACTGGAGGTTCACTTGGTGACATCTTTTGACCAATATCGGCCCACTAGTATAGACGGTATAAACTCAGAAAGAAGGTACAAAATGTTAGCCTCCTTCACAAATTTTGAACCCTTTAATCATGCTGCTTAGTACATAGAATTTGGCCTCGAATTTCTGTAGGAAACATACATATTTTCATAGCTTCATAATATGATGATTTATCTCCATTTAAAATGTCCTAAAAAAAGTGATATATGGTGCCAAATCTAAGAAAAATCACCCCTGAAATATCAGCCCTCCCTAAGTAATATATTATCAGCATATTAATGATGAACTCCATCAAGAGTATGACCTTCATCTCAGGTGCTCTCGGCCTGTGTACATCTCATTCTGTAACTAAAATGCCCTACAAACTTAGGTAGACTAGGCTTGTGGATTTCAATGTTTGCAAGTGGTGACCTAAGCCCTGAATTCCATTAAATGTTATTCTTAAAGAGACATGCTCCAGTTATCTCCCACTTTGACCCACGACCTGAAGTGTGACCTTAGATGTTTCTTCCGTTGGTCTAGATAACATGCTTGTAGCCAAAATTTTGTAGAAATCAGTTAGTATAGGATGACCATCAACTTGTATGCATGACAATATTACTCTTTTCTTCCACTTGACTAAATGGAAGTGCATGTGATTCTTGAGATTCCATGTATTGAAGAGCATTCAATTTGTCAATCTGTTCAAGAGGCAAAGAACACCATTATTCAACATTTTGGTCACTGCTACTTAAATGGAAAGGTTTCATAATTTTCAAGAGCAGTGGTTAGTAGGGGTGGGGTTCATAGCAAAGTGTATGGGCATTGTAGTACAAAATGTTAGGTACTATAGATGGCATCAGGCTGAGGAATGGCTGCTAAGGCAAGGTGGGTTTCTCTTGAGAGAAACATGGTGAGGAAAATGTCTGAATGGCCATGACATTTTTATCCAGCCAACATTGAAGATGTAACTATTTGGACATTGTCCTGTGTAGGTGGTGCCAAAGAATGATCTAGTTGTCTTGTTTGTGGTTGCACAATTTCTCATATAAAGAAAGATCATGAATATGAAAATTTTAAAGCAGAGTACATTATTATTTAAGCATTTGAATTGGTTCTTCAACAATACATCAAGACAAGGACTTTACTGACCCATGAAGGCTTCCACAAGTGCTAAGTATTCATAACTGAATGCCCAACAAATATCACCAAGGAAAGGTTGATCCTCTCATCATGCCACAAGGAAACAAGATTGAATACACCTTTTCTTAAGCTCATAGTTCAAACAAAGAATAGATATTGGACTAATATGATGATAACAATTCATATTAGAGATAAATATAGGTTTCAGACCTCCTTGACATACCTTTCATATATGGTATAGATCTCGAACAAATACGACAAACTTAGAACAAGATCATAGATTTGGATCTATGCTATAGATTTTGATCAACTCTCACAGGACTTCGGTCTAGTCTTCACTGATTTTTGACATATATACCACAGACCTAGATCAAGCCACAACATTTCAGTCTAGTCACCACTGAACTTGGATGAAGCCACAAATGAACTCAAATATGTTCCAAAAACTTCACTCAAGCCATAGAACAACCCGAATATGTTGTCACAAGGTCACAAGCCATATAAGAAACATGTTGTCACAAGGTCTCAAGTGCTCCAAAGAATAAAGCCACTTAAGCCTGGAGTTGAGGTCTAACAAATCAAGAGAAAGCTACCTCCACATGTGCTTGTCCATCATGGACCAACCAAGGGTTCATGCATACACCATGTAGATCATATCGCATGGTCCCGAACTCTAGAGATCAAATTTCCTCCTCCAAGTGTCTAGTGCTCCTTCTAGGTAGGTACTTTTCCTAGCCAAGCAAGTGTGTTGTCTGTTTAGCTGGTTTTCCCATTTTGGGTTTCCATGGTAAATCTTGTGTAAATTGTGAATATTCCACTGTTTTCTTTTTGTTTTTCTTAAAAAAATTCTTGCTCTGCTCCTCTTTCATAGGTTTACAAGTCACTGGAAAAAAACATGAAAGACAACCTGCAGAAGATCCTGCCAAAAATATGAGAATAATGGGTATTTTCTGTTTGATTTTTATAATGGCATGAACCAAACATGTAGTCATCAGACTCATGCGTCAATCTCACCGAACAATTAAAAAAAATACTTGGCACTTACTTGCCAATCAGCATTCAAGCTAACTAGTAACAAATGCTTGCAAGTGAAATTTACTGCTAATGAGTTAGATTCATAGGAAGCAAGTTCGGCTCACACACAAGTTAAAACAGCTCATTTTTTGAGCTATGAAATTTTTGAGATGAGTCCAAATTAAACAAGTGAGCTTCGTTACTATGGTCAAAAATACACTTGCTACTATGGTCTGTATTGGTGTATGCATTCTCAACGCATGGAAAAAATTTCTGCAAGGCAACTAAATAACCAAGCAGAAGCTGCATCTGATCCAGCTTACTCTAATCAGCTTCTGAGCCATGCAAAGCAGGTAATTTGTTTTGTTCCATAGAATACTCTGATCCAACTTACTATAATCCAGCTTCTGAGCCATGCAAAGCAGATAATTTGCTTTGTTCCATAGAATTGACAAAAAAAGTACATTAGTGTAGACTTTGTTCCATAATCTTTTCCTTAGGCATACACTAGGTGTAAACTTTGTTCCATAATCTTTTCCTTAGGCACACACTAGGTGTAGACTTTGAGATTCCTAGATACAAAGGGAAAAAGTGGGTTTTAGTATTAAAATTGAAGTGTTGGATTACCAATGTGATAAAATCTTTTTAAAAGAAATTATATGTACATAAAACAACGAATAAAATCTTATTTTAGAGATCAACTGCAAAAAAATTTATTCATTGTTTGAGAAGAATCAATGTCAAGACATTAGAGGAACATCTAGACTATCAAATGTATGAAATTTGTACCACCCTTGTAATAAATCAACTAGTATGAATTCATTGGGGAGAAGTAAACCCTCCTTTCATAATATATAAGCAATCATGTCGTGTTCTTTGTATATGTGGAGGAAATCCAGTTGGTCAAAACCACACGAAATTTAATCAACAAGATGGGAAATAGCCATTAGATTAATATTTATCATGGGAACTTCATCCTTCATACTCCTTATCTCTAAATGTTAATCGCCCATCATGGGAAACAATTGAATGTTCCTACAACTAGCAAATTTCAAGAGATAAAACAGAGATAAAAATTCAATGATTTATTGAATTCGGGATGGATTATGTACATATGTAGTTAATTATCTTTTATTTGGTTTGTTTATTTATTTATTTATACTTGTTGGACACCTAATCCAAGAGGGTTGGTGTGGAGGAACATGAACCATCACTTTGACTCAATCCCAAGGGACCTTGGAAGGATAATCCAAATGTCACATGTACTTGTATTTATATGTATATATGGTTAATATTATGCAATCTCATGTTTATCCTAAATATCTCTTGCATTCTTGTGAGCCCAATAGTGGTATTGGAACCATGAATTTGTAGCTATGGCCATTTCCTTGAGAATCGTATAGAGCCTATCAGATATGCCTTGTTAGGTCTAGCATTCCATGTTGATCATTCTCCATTGCATCACCTCTTTGTGGTAACATTTGTTTGCAGTTCTAACATTCCCTTACCTCTATTTGCATCCATTTATCTATGTGTGCATAGATTTGAATTACCTATCTCTATGGTATCTAGGCCTATGCACTCTAAAACATGTGTCAATTTTGTCATTCTACAACAAGCATATTTTCTCCTTGTCTGGCTGAAATGATATTACTCCTCCAACATTTCAATTGTAATCTTAACACCTAATTTTTTCCTTTGTATCTAGGAATCTCAAAGTATACACCTAGTGTATGCCTAAGGAAAAGATTATGGAACAAAGTCTACACTAATGTACTTACTTTTTTTGTCAATTGTATGGAACAAAGAAAATGACCTGCTTTGCATGGCTCAGAAGCTTATTAGAGTAAACTGGATCAGAATTTTCTTTGTTCCATAGAATTGAAAAAGAAAGTACATTATTCCTCCTCACCTTCCAGTACAACAATCCATTAGTGTAATTATGTAAATAAGCTTACTAACCAGGGGCAAAAGTGGACACTTCATAGTGTAATGCCCTTCCAAATGGGCTTTAAAATGTACAAGTGTTAGCAAGCTCAATAAGAGAGGTTAATAAACGACCCTATTATGTTGTTTCAACCTCTAAGGGGGTGACAGGTCCATGGTACATCCATCAAATGGCAGGTGTCATGTGAAATGATGATGGAACAGAGTGGGGGCAACGGGAATGCTCCAAGCCACATGCCATGGCACTAGGGTAGCTATGATGAAGGAAGCCTATACGTTGGGTATATGGATGTAATATGCATATTTATACAAAAAAATTTAAGTCTAGTTTAGACATCCAAAGACATTACTAGACTCTCTAGGACATATATGAAGTGTGATAGACTGTTGAAATTTTGAGACTCGTAGAGAAAAAAAAAAATAGTTTCCTATTGGATTTTTATGGTGGTTGTAAGGTGGCATCAGTGCCTCCCAAAGCAAATGGGTATATGGGGTCAGAAAAGACTCTCGAGAGGAAAAATTCAATGACACAATGATGGTGGTAACACTCCAACTTGTAGGTTTACTCAAACCTTTTCGTTTTTTCCTATACTTCATAAATTCATCAAATGGGAGATCACAAGTGAAGACAATCTCCAGGATTATGGGTTTTTGTAATATTCCAAATTAGCAGTCAGCTAATTGGAATATTAATTTTGATTTATTTTGGAATTTCCTAATGTTAGGTGGAAATTAAGCCAAATAAAGTTGTTTCCTAAAGTACCCAAGGGAAAATTGCGGCTCTAGTGGTGGGGTTGAATTGGCCTTAGGTGGCAGCGTAGAAGAGGCACGAAAAGGACAGTGTGGGATTGCCTAGAGGAAGGTAGCACATGATTGGTTAAGGAGAGGCAATGCAGGCCAAGGTGGGACCCAAGGAATACGTTGGGCCTTAATGCATAAAAGGAAGAAGGGAATGCTCATTTGGCATTCATTCATTCATTTTATTACTCTTGGTAATTTTTACTGAAGCACACTTGAGCTAGATAGCCATGTCTGTAGTGCTGTTTAGCACATGACACCTTCAAGCAGAGATCTCAAAATCTACCTCGGGGGACTTCGAGTGCCCACTCAGGAGAGGAGTTCTACATTTTGGTGGGGGGAATTACACAGCAGTAGCAACAGGAAGAGCGTAGCCCCTTCAGGACTACGCAAAGGTATAGTAGGTTGCACAGTGATTGCGTAGTTCAGTTCGGTGTGGGTGTCAGGAGTATGGAGAGTAGCAGAGTTTCAGCAGGAGATTTGGAGGGGAGATTAGCCACTTCCTACCAAGGATTTTAGTAGCTCTCCAGAGGCATTTTCCAGTAGATTCATCCAAAGGTTCGATTTACCCAGCAATGTAGTGAGCCAAGCCCAAGAGGACCAGATTCCGAAGTCAAGCTTTGGGCGAACCCTTTCTAGGTTTTTCTGGGTTTATTGAGGAGAAGCCATGATTAATTCGGCATAATTTTCTGGGCAAGTTTGAGGCTTCAAAAAGACATCCTAATGCATCCAACAACTAGAGGAGCGAGAGGAAATTGGGCCAAAATTCCGGGGTCAACATCTGGCCAATTCCTTCGTGGGTTTTTGTGGGTTTGGTGAGTAGAGTCTGGGGTTAAAAGCCCAGAATTTTCTGAGTGGAGGAAGCAACCCAACCAGCAGTCTGAAGTAAACCAACAACAACATTTATGGGCTAGGCAGTGCAGAGACTGAGCCACGTAGCAACACTTTCAGCCAAAGTTTTTTATTGGGTTTGATTTGTTCTTCAAGCCTTCCTTGAGTAGGCCCAGGTGGAAACTTTCCAGCACCTCAATTGTACTCTTTCCCAATAAATTAATAAAATGGCTCAATAGTGATTTTGGCTCCAGTTTGAGCTTGTAATGGTGTTTGCATTTTTTCTTGTCTATTTGCACTTTTATTACTGTTAATCCCCATTTGGGATATTACAGTGGTACTAGAGCATAATCATAGCTCAGCCTGTGGGAAACCCTCATTCTATGACAAGACCAGAATAAAAAACTAAGAAATCATGGGATCCCAAGAAAGGTTAAACTCATACACCATGGCAGTAACCTTGAATGAGGTGATTAGGGTGCAACAAATGATGGTTAATGTTGGGAAGAAACGGATTCATGCAACAATTGGGAATCAATACCATTCTCAATTATACAACAAATCTGTTATGCCTAGAATGGTGGATAATACATCAAGATGGCAAGACATTATTGCAACTTATGTGGAGTTATTGACAACAAATTAGTGAGCATACCAATCATTGGGACATGACATTCAAGCATCCCTCTCTTTTGGGAGTTCCGTGAACTAAGAGACATGCACAAATCAGGGGGAGTTCCATGGAATTATGTAGGGATGGTGAATCGGATTAAGGAATAAGATGAAAGAGTAGTTGAAAGGGCCATGGTTGGCAAGGAGACAATTAAGAATACACTCGTTGATGAGACACCACCCATTGTTGAGGTATCCATTGATGGGGTATCCGAGGTTGTGACTGAGTTCTCTAATGATAGCAACACATCACAGGTTGATGAGGTGTCGAGAGATAGCTCCACCATTGTTGAGGAGTCGATAGGTAGAGAGGCCTCCAGGTCTATGATCGAATTTTCAGATGACAATCACATGCAACTGACTAGTGAGCATGTCTTGCGTGTTCGAGTGTCTATGGAGGAGGGTGTGCAACATTCTTTGGGCTAGCCCTTGATGAGGCGCTAGGAGATACAGAGGTATTGGACGATGGTCACACACAACAGTGTCATTAGCTTCAAGCCATCCTTCTAGCTTTGAAAGGGAATGCCACATCAGTATGAGAGGCTATTTTGTTGCAGAACGAGGAACTAGAGGGCATGAGAGTGGTTATTGCTAATTTAGCAGCCAAGTTAGCCCACATTGGCGAATGGTTGGATTCCCTAATGGTACAGCTAGAGGGCACATTGGAGTGTCAGAGCGGCCCCCTTCAGGCATACATAGACGGGGCTAGCAACAATTTTGGGTCACCTCTTCCCATTGGAGAGAGAGAGAGAAGGAGCCACCTAGTTAGATTTCATATGTTGACTTGGATCGCGGGATGAGATGATCAGAGCTGCATAGGGTGCAGCATCCACATGTTGAGGTTGGATGGCGGGATATTTTGAGTTAGTACCTGGTGGAAAGGGTTATGGATATGGTGGTGGACCCGAGTGTATTTCAGCAAGAGTTTCCAGGCGCTGGGAATATAGGAACCCCAGACTGGCATTGGGATCAGGTGGGACTACCTATCGATTCTCGGGTAAGCTGGTTGACTATGTCTTGGAGGGTATAATTGGCCTAGTAGTTGAGCATTCACATTCGTTATGGGAGTTTCGGTCAGCTCTAGTGGCCAACAGTTTATGGGCAGACTCCTTGGGTTGTCTTGGTACGACATTTGTACGCAGGGTCACGGGGTGATCAACCTACTTTGGTAGGAGCTTGTTGGAGGAGGTGGCATTGGCAAGCCACCAGACAATGCCTTTTATGGAGCTAAGGATTCTTCACCTTTGCATGGGGCACATAGGTTGTAGCGGAGCAGAGCAGTTGTCTGACATGTAGAGACACAACTCTAGGCCATCACATCCAAGGATGTGTGGGAGCATCTAGCATTGAGCAGTGGAATACTGGTGGAAATGGGTGCATGGTGGTGTACTGTAGTGTGTGGGACTGCTTTGTGGAGTAGGAGTGTCTTATATCACATTAAATACATGTGAGGAGTGACTAGTGCCCAAGGAAAATTTTAGGGGCGAATTTTAGCCCAAATGCGAATTTTAAGGGGTTTTAGATTTTGGAGGGGCAATTTTTTTATATAAAACCGATTTTATATAGTTTTATATAGTTAGCCCTATAATTATTTTAAAAATAATGAATTATTCCTTGTTAGCCCAAAAAAATAAATGCACATAAACATTAAAAGATGGATTCGCATCCTGATTTTCTAGTTTGGAGCGGATTTGAATGGCATTCGCCCGCAATTTACTGTGTAGGAGGGGCATTGGATTTACATTCGCCCCATTTTTTATTGGTTGGGGCTTCAATGCGTGGGTATTGACTCTTCTGCAACCTCACGTTGGAACTTTCAACAGGGCGAGAATTATTTGAAACAGTAACAAATTCCGTTAATTTTCCTGCTGCACTAGGAATCACATGCAAAGGCAATCTGTGCATTTAAACTGCAGGTTTGTTTAGAGTGGGCGTATTTAAGGATTGGCATGGAGACCCATACATGATGCAGTTATTGATTTTAAGCCTATCTGGCTGATTGGGATGGTTGTGTAGTATTTCTTTTAGTAATACTTGGATTAATTGAAATGTTAACAGGTTGTTTAATTTTCGTGCAATCTGTCAGTTTTTATTAAAATTTTAGTTAGGGGACAACTTCAGGTAGAGATTTGGGCTCCATCCTATTACAATTCCTTTCTTTAGATTCCTCTGCACTCATAACCAAGATCTAAGAATGCAGCGTGAGATCCAGTATATTCTGGAATTCGAGCTAAATTGATTGGACAAAGTTGTTGGTTAGATCTTTTAGGGCTAAAGATTACTGATTCGAAGGAGTCAGAGTCATGGCTTAGGATGCCCTGCAAAAATACATGGTGAAGAGCCAAAAATGAATGGATCAGAATATGACAGTGCCTCCTTAATAGTACCCAAGTTTAGAAAAATATTTCTCAAACTTCTGCTAAATTTCTGGTTCAGAGTGGACGATATGGTTTCTCTGACCCTCTAGTAGGAAGAAGGGGAATAAGAGATGATGTTGTGGACAGTAAAGGAAATGGGTTTGCTGCCATGCGTTTCTACCAGAACTTTAGTCAATTCTAATGGCCATAACACTGATGATTTCCATGTGCTGACTTTAAGAGGTACTCTTCTAGGGCTCAGAACCTTGTAGTTTAGTGGGTTGTGTCAACTTGATTAGCTCTATTAGTTGGGTTGTGCTTATTGAAATGGTTTAGTATATATACCCCATCCCACCCTCTAAATCAAGAGTTGTTGTGATAGTGGAAGCCATTGTTATTGGTTTGGGTATGGAAGCCTTTCATTAATATTTGGGTAGATTTCATTGTCAAAGAGAACCAAACCTCTTATGCTTTGGAGATAGTGTGCATTGTATCAGGCAACGCGGTAGCAGGACCTTTGGGTATAAAATATTTTGGGAGATGGTAATATGGTATTCTTCAGGGCCTGGTTTGGGTAAAGTGAGAAATTGGTACATAACTTATTTGTGAAAATTGTAAAACAGATTTGAGATTTTAAGAATGCATATGGGTGAATATGCGCTCACTAGTACATTTGGGGGAAATTTTGACACTTGGTTCCGACGCTTTTGACCAAATGTTGGAAATTTCCCCAAATTTTTTCAATCCCACCCGAAACCATCGCTATATCGACATTTAGAGAAAAGTGTCGCAATACCAACACTTAGACAAAGTGTCACAATTGCGACGTTTGGAGGAAGACATCACAATTGCGACACTATGCCCCAAAGCATCGCTATTGCGACGGCTGCCTCCAAACGTTGCAACTGCGACACAATTTCTAAGTGTCGCAATTGTGACATTTGGAGGCATCTGTTGCAATAGGGACGCTTTGTATGTCATCATTATAATGACACTTATATGCGTGCTACATAAAAATACGAAACTTATATGTGCGCTACATAAAAATGATTTTATTAAAAACTACATTCACGTCTGCTATCACGCGCGCATTCGCCCTCCGCTCTTGCAGAACAGCATTCGCCTCAGCATTCACTCTCAGCTCTTGTAGAACAGCATTTTCCCTCAGCTTTCGCCCTCATCTCTTGCAGAACAACATTCACCCTTAGCATTCGCCCTCAACATTCGCCCTCAGCGTTCGCCCTCAGCTCTTGCAGAACAGTATTCGCCCTTAGCATTCACCCTTAGCTCTTGCAGAATAGCATTCGCCCTCAGCTTTTGCAAAATGGTAAGTTCTTACTGCAGGCCCTTCCTCCTATAGTAGGGTTGACTCTATTTGGGTTTTTTTGGTCAATTCCATTGGATTGTGTTAGGCTGTAGGGTTCTCTCTAGATGTCTTCCAATTTTCTTTTGGATGAGTTTCAAAGAGGATGTGTAAGATGTGTTTGTGCTTGCATGAATTTGACTCCACCAGTTTCATGAAGTTTAAGCTATGGATTTTAGTTTGAAAAACTCATCCATCTCAACATCTAGTAACGAATTTCCCTGGGTCTGATCTATATTGAAGGTGAAGTGCAAAGTGGTAGAGAATTGGAGATTGAAATTCATCAACTTTATCACAAGGGTAGTACTCTAGATCGAAAGTGATGAGCTTTAGTTCTCTAGATTTGGGGATTTTCTGATGACATACCAAAGGTAACATCCATACAACCATATCAAATTCAATGTTGAGATCATTCTCATATAGATATAGGTCACTGATATATAGGGTTAATATCATCATCACTATCCATGGAAACCAAATGGTTACAAAATATGTGATTGTGGTTGGCTCATTTATAATTATTACCCATTTATAGTAGAGCACATAAACACTAAATATGGCCCAAGCAGAGCCTTTACAACAGGCAATGGAATTGCAGCTGCTTCATCAATAACCAATAGCTCCACTTGAGAAAACTTTTCATAATCTTGGGGCTGGATATACTGCAGAGCAAACAATTGTAGTTATCATCCGTGCTCCAATATATTAATATACTTTTTACATTGAACTGAAGAAAGGGAAACAAGCAAATGCTAGCCATCATACAATACTTTGACATAAGAGTTTGAGTGACATACTTGAAAAAAAAGAACTCATCCACTAATATTTATAATCATTTGAGTTATTCAAGTTAAACACAATGTCAAGAATCAAGATTCAATACCCTCTATTATCTTCATCACCCAATACAAGATTTAAATTTTTCCCAAAGAAACGCTTATTAAATTGGCAACCATTATTTCTCCTTGCTTTAAAAACCCTACATTTAAATGAAAACAAGCATTGCATTTCAACTACAAAAATCTATTAGTGTTCAAATGTACATGTGTGCATCACTTGTGTAGGGTATTCCTTTTCCACTTTCACATTATCCAAGAATTTGTGCAGTATAGTTCATATTTTTTGTGATTTATATTATCTTGAAAAAGGAAAGGTAAATTATTTCCCATGGAAAAAGAAGGTTTTCCCTTTTTACTACTGGAAATGGTACAAAAAAGTTCCATTTCTACCCAAAACTCCTATGAAACAGGAACCAAATAAAGGCTATGTCCTCAATGGACATCATTTGGCTTTGAAGATGGCCATTGCACCGTGTTGTTTCTTATATTACATCACGATAGTTTCTTAGGTCATTTCTTGTTTCTTGAGATGAAAAACAACCAAAGAAATTGTGAAGATCCTTTCAAGAAATAAATGACCATTTCTCAATCATATCTCAACTATTTTTTTTATTTTATTCAATGGTTGCTTACTTTGAGAGAAATTTGACACTTTTATAAGGAATATAACATAAAAACACAAAATGGGAAGGAATTGATGAGGTAGATGACCTTTAGTTGTTGTCAATTAAGAATTGATAATACACGATGCATGTTCTGTACTACAAATTAGATTCCTTCCTGGAGTTAGGACACAGAGTATTGAATCAAATTTGTAGTTTCTAACGTCTTGTATTGGTTCATCAATCTTGAAATTCAGACATTGTATGTCTTCATTGCTTCATGTTTGAATAATTTGCATTATATCATACAATAGGAAATTAGGAATTATGATTATTATTACTTTATGGATCTGTTAAGTTACTTTTAAGTTTGCGTGGTTTAGTGTGAAATTATTCTTGTGTGCCCCTAGGCCCAGGTGAAGGAATGCCAAGGACTGAGAACCATAGTTTTCAAATGGTATTGTTTCTTATACCCAAAAACCCCTCAACATCACTTCTTATTAGTTCTTAACAATAGTGTTGTAAACAATTTGAGAATTGATATAGCAAAATCTCGCACTTCTCAAGATAAAGTCCTAAAGATAAAGTGTGATACCATGTGTAATTCAATAGCCCCATTGTCACCTCACCAACCTCTTTTCACTTTGGGCTAGCTCTCCTCCAACTCAAGGGGGGTTCTCCCTAGTAGATGTTAGGGATCTAATGGCCCAACCAAACCAAGTCAAGAGCCCCTTAACTCTCTATGTTTACTACTATCAATCAAAATATTGAACAATAGGGTCAGACATGCATCCTGAAGATAAAATTTCCAGGGTATTTTTGGGTAATTTCAAAGGGAAAGTCCCCAAACACATATAATCAAGCAATTATAACGTGATTTCAAACATTAAATATAAAAAAAATCGTTTAAAGGATATTGAAAGGAAAAAGTTGATGGAAGATAGAAAGTGCCTTACTTAAATGCTCTAAGGATTTTTCAATAGTCGCTCCAAAAGCTTCACTTCAAGGCCCTTCAAGATCATCTCCAACAATGTTATACCATCAGCTTCAACAATGTTGCTCCGAAAATGTCCTCAAGGTCTTCACAACAAGTTTACTAGAAGTTGCTCCAACAATATATTCAATAAGGTCTTCATTGTCAACTCGTCTCTTGTTTGGGTGCCTTAATGTGCAATGACATGTTTCCAAGACTAAATTCAATGCAAGGCATATTTGAAACTCTAACTCTGTCTTCCGGTGTCTTATTATAAATTATTTCAGTTTTCATTTTGTGTTTTCAAGTTATATATTGTTTTCAAGTTTTTACATTTATAATTTTATTGCAATGTGGCAGACTGATCAGGGCAGTACAGGAACAACCCTGAGACGGGATGATCGCGGAAAGAGGCCAACGGAAGAACATGTAAAGTGCTAGCATTGCTCTATCTTCAGGTATTTTAGTTATTTAAATAATTGAAATAATATTAATTTTGTTCAAATATGCAGACACCTAGCCATGGTACGCCTGATGATTCCCTCTATGAGGAAGAGCTTTCTTCATCCCCATCTCCAGCGCTCTTGTTGCGAAAAAAGGCCCGAGATGCAAGGTCGGAATTTAATACTTTGATAGACGCGCCTCAAACACCTGAAACAGAAGAGAGGATAAAAAAACTTATGAGCCAGCTAGAAACATGTCAAGTAATAATAAAAAGTCAAAAGGATATTTTTTTTGTTCTGCATGAGATGAATTGTGATAGTTTGATTTTTAATTTTTACATTGACTAAACTAACAAAAAGTTCTTTTGTATGTAGCGTTATCTGGAACTTGCTGAACCCGGTGTTGGTGGTAGTGGGACACAAGGGCAAGATATTGCGCAACAACCCTCTCATAGACCTTCTACTCCTTTAGGTGCCAGCCAAGAAACACACCCTGCCCAAGCAGACACCTAGCCAACCGCTGAACGAGTTGGCAGTGATGAGGCTAATATGGCCAACTACATTATTGCGTTTTCTGGAGCTACACGTGTTAGCTCCACATGGACCATTAATGACACGTTGTTGGTGAATGATGAAGGTGTCCCTATAAAGCACGTACAAATCCCAGGTAAATTTTAATATTTTAACTATTTCATGTACTCTATCTAAAACATATTTATCATGATTTTTATTTTTAAATTAATGATAATATATTTTTTCTGTGTCGGAAACAATGAGTTCTACAGGTTTTTGGAGAGCCATGCGTTGGTAATTTTTGGCCCAACCATACGCACAGGGTGGAATTCCCAGAATTCCAACCTGAAAAAAGAACTTCTAGAAGCCCTTTTTGGGGTCGGCACATTTGACAGAATAGCGGTGGCTCGGGTAGCCGGCAAATATTTGAAATATACCAGGGACACCTATAGGATGCAATTGCAATTTAACCCTAGATACGAGCATCCTCTCACAGTTCCAGAGAGTGAGTGGAGAGCACTCATCCATGACGGAAAAGATAAAAGGGCAATGAAAGAAGGAAAAATGCCAACTGGACCCGCAAGGTAAATTACAACTTTAATTCAATAGCTTTAATTTTCTCTATGTCTAAAATAAAAGTGTGCTACATCATATCTGACTTCAATCTTCTGATGCTAGGTTGCCTGACACCTCGAAGGCAACCAAAGCTAGGATTGAAAAAAAGGGCCAACACAAGCTAGGCCAGGGAGGCTACTTGAAATTAGCCGCAAGAATTGTAATTAAGTAGATAAACATCTTATAATTAATTGTATCGCCTTCCAACATTTTTGTAATCCTATAAAATATGATTAAAAATACACAATCATATGTAATGTAGGGTGATGACTTCGGAACAAAAACTACAGAGGAAGATAAAAATATCGCTTTCCATTTCGGCTATCAAGCCGTAGTTGAATATCACAGAAGCTTGGGACAGGTCCCAAGATCCAGAATGCCTGATAAGGTAAAACATTAACCTTTCAATATGTTTGTTTTCGTCCATAAATTTAATGTCTAACAACTTTGTCTAAATCAGGGGAGCAGCACTACCGACGAGGCAAATAACCCAGTTTTAGAGCCAGATGTAGATGATCCTCACATGCAACCTGATCATTGTAGTGGGGACCAGGCCGACAATGCTACTATCAGTGAGGGTCGTGACGGTAATTAATTTCCACTTATATTTTTTTCTAATTATACCTTGATGGTTGTCCTTATAATTTTTTTTGTTTAAATGACAGAGAATTTTTCCCTTGAGGATCTTACCACCAGAGAGGAAGACAGGGCAACAGTCCCAACGGCGACAACTGGTGCACTAGGTAAATAATCTCATTGCAATTTTTTTTATTAATATTACCGAACTGGTTCAATGATATTTAAAAACTGACAATTAAAATTTAATATTATCTGTTTTTGTAGGCGATGCCCCGTCACTGGATGAGACCAGACATCGTGACTACGCAACTAGGTCAGTAGTGCGGGTCGAAAGGCATGAAACAGGAGTAGAGCACGATGATATTGATGATGTAATTAGAAGCTTTAGAAATAGTAAGAAGAAAAAGAAAATTTGATAATGTAAAATATTGTATTATTATAAGACAAACGTTACCATACTTGGAACGTTTTTTGCGTTATATAAAAAACTCATTTATCATACTATTTTTATGTCAAGCATTAATTTCAATGTTTCCTTACGTACTTTTTGTTGAATTGTTTTTTTATTAGTTATTGAATATTTTTTTTTATGCTCATGAAAGTAAAAAATGAAATATAGATTGGGTATTGGGGAATTGAGAGTGATGTGAGGGGTCGGGGGGGGAGGGGCCATAAGAGCTTCCACCTTCATGTGGTTGGCCCTGTTTAGTAGAGAATAATTTATTGGAGCGATTTAATCTTGGAGCAAACCTCCCTCGATCCAGCGTAGCAACAAAAAAGTCACTGTTGACTTAGTTGCTACTCTTTCATATCGTGGGAGGCTTGTTCCAAGTTCATGTGACTCCAATAAATTGTTCTTGAAATGAAGAGGAGCTTATTCAGGTATGTTTTGACATTTTCAACATATGTTCTAACATTATCATAAGAATACATCTTAGAGTAAAAAATACTACATCAATTACTTGTATTTATTGTATAGATAATGATGGATTTTGATTGACTTGGCAGTGCAGGTACAAATCCTCTTGCATCATGAGCAATACAACTTGTCCACCAGGGTCATGTCCAGGATATTTTTGCTTGTGCGCTTGACCAGGTTCGTAATGTCACATTTTGTAAGTTCCTTTACAGTTCATAATTCAATATTAATCTTGTTCATGATTATTATCTAGGTTTTTTGTATGTGTTTTTTCATCTATTTGATTGTAAGCAACTCTGCATGTTTCTTGTTGTTCACTCTGATTTCTCCCATTACCACTCCCAGGATGAATCCGACTTTATTGTTACATAGGTTACTTTATTTTTACTATGATTTATCCATTTATGATTTCATAGGTTACATCATGTAAAGTTGTCAATCTCAGGTTGGTGATGAGCTTTAGTTCTCCAGATTTGGGGCTTTTCTGATATTTTCTCCCTCATTTCATTCTTGCATCACCTCGTTGTTTGAGCATGCCAATTGTCTACCACTTGTACGAATTGGCACATGTCAATCTCTGAGTGGTGCCACATTTCACCTATTTTCGGCCCACTTGACCACCTGAAAAACTCAAATCCACACACCATGTGTCTTTATCATGGAGTGCCACATGTCCTAGATATTTAGGCCAACTTATTGATCCATTATCTGACTCAAGAATCCTGTCAAAATTCTTTTGCATCAATTCCTTATTCCTGCATCACCTTGTTGTTTGAGCATGCCAATTGTATACCACTTGTACCAATTGGCACATGTCAATCTCTGAGTGGTGCCACATTTCACCTATTTTCAGTGAGAGTTTAGGGTTTCTCTAACATAGCTTCAGAAATCCGATTCAGTGCCTGCTTGAATATTGTCACATAATACTCATGGTTTGGATTGATGAGCATGTTCTGAATGGTTGGTTGATTCATAAGAACCACCCATATAATCATCTTGAGATATTTCAGAAGTTTTCTCGGGTTTCCTTTTTCACCGTTTCTAGTGGGTGGGATGGTGTGGGGTGATCCATCAATACTGGTGCTCTTGTAGTAGGGAATTTGTTTTTGGGGATATAAAGGAGCATTTGATGTAGATATCCCATTGGATGCATTCATAAATGGGCACGAGAGGTCAAGAATTTAAATTAAAAATATGCAACCTCTAGCATGGCAACCTGAAGGCCGCGAGAGACACTGGTTAAAGATTGTTTTGTGCTGGCCTTAATATAGTCGTGATTTATTTCTATTATCTTAATGCAAATATATAGTCCGGTCTCATTAAAATGAGGATTGTGGTTGTATTTGTCTTTGGTTGTTTCTCTCTTAATGCTCCAGAAGTTGCCAAAAGTTGCGATAGTTGTTTAGTTTGCCTGTTACAACTTAAAAGTGGTTTTTAGCAATGGGAGTCAAGTTTTTTAAGGTTCATACTAATATGAAGATCTTGTAATTCTATATTCAGCATAAGAGAAGATGGCCTCTGCTTTGGGCAGTATGACAACAATTGCCACATCTACCTCATTGGGTAACAATGGAAAAGGGAAGAAGTTGGGTGCAATGTTTGATAATTATGGCAGACAATTGTCTTCTCTTTCAGTTTTTTCACCCATTTCCTTTAATCGCTCAAGCAGAAGAGGGACTCTGAGATTACGCGACAGAGAGAAGGTAGTTAATACAAGAGCTATGGAAAAGGAGTTGTACTTCAACAAGGATGGCTAAGTGACAAAAAAATTGCAGGTCAAAGAAAAATTATGTTTAAAGGAAGGTCACCTGCACGTGAAACTTCAATGCGGTGGATCTTTCCTTGTCCACTTATATTCGATTTTAATGTGTTATTTTAATTTTTCATGGAGGGTTGTTTTGGCATATGGTTTGGCATTCAATTGCACACTTACTGAAAGCATTGTCAATTTGTCTTGCAGGCGGTGTGAACAAACTTGCTGATCTTGTTGGAGTCACCCTTGGGGCGAAGGGAAAAATGTTGTCTTGGAGAGTAAGCATGGTTCTCCGAAAATAGTTAATGATGGTGTGACAGTAGCTAAGGAGGTAATTTGTAGATGTGTGCTCTGGTTTTCTTTTTAACGTTGTATTAGTTCCCCCTTTTAAATGTCTTAGATTTGGTAGGCATAATTTGAAAACTCAAAGGTGAAAGGAAACATATTTGTTACCCAGTGGTCTACTTGGCCTATGGACTAGCCATATTAGAGTAATGCATAAAGCTTTTCACAACAATAAAAGGAAAGGGTTATGGCTGAGTCAAATTTTATTGTTATTGACAGTGTAATGAAATGTATCTCAATGCTATGGTTTTGGCATTTTTATTGGTTGAATTAGAGGACCCAGTTGAAAATATTGGGGCCAAGTAGGCTGGTTTTCCTTTTTGCTGATGGTTTGGTGTATCTAATTGAATTAGTTGCATAAGGTATTTTTGGTTGCAAACTCCTTTTCATTTTTCATACAGTATTGGCCTTGTGGAATACATTTGATTGTGTGGTCTTGTTAGATCTACAACATTTGTAGTTTTTTAGTCTTATGGCCAAGGTGCACTTTTATTATGGAAATAGTTGATGCAATATTGTCATTTAATCCTTACTGCAGGGTAGCATGTTGAGAAGTTTCTTGTGAAACATTTGGTATTCAAAATGACACTTGATCCTATACAGCATCATGCATTTGACTTCAAAATTCATATTCAAAGTGTGCCAGACAATTCTTACAAAATTTCAAATATTTATGTTGTTTTAAACCATTATCTTTTTCATGTATTGGATGCTGAAAATGTGAAAAAGACTTTGGTATGAAACCAACTGGTGAATAATTTCCAGCAAAACAACCACTTCAAAGACATGATTTAGAAGTAGAACATATGTACTTATGAAGCATAGAAAGATATCCTTGATGCATTGTCAATGTTTGGCTAGGGTTATTTTTGGAGAAAATAACTCCTTATTCCTAGAATAGTGATCTTCAATACAAGTAAATGCCAGAGAAGAGAGATCATCATGTGACGCAAAAAAACTAAAATTGGACCCCTAAGGAGAGCTGGTGTGTCTACAATCGCTCTGTCAGCATTTTCCCTTGGTTTACCCCGTTCTTTTCCTCCAGCCTGAGTCTTAATTAACTTCTTCTTTCTTTGGGTCTATTTATCAAATTCGTAGAATTTGATAAATAAATACTATCCACAATTGTTGGACTTTAATTTATATTCCTGACTTTATATTATCACCAAGCCTTATAACCAACGTTTAACTTTCAACACTTTTTATTTATACTCCACGTTTCTTTTTAAATAAATAACTTGTAATGAACTTTCGGCTCTATATTTCACCACCCAGCCTTACAACAATCATGCTCCAAACTTGTGCTAATTATCCACCAATCATTTAATTAAAAAATTTCATTATACTCCGGCCCCACCTATATATATCAATAACCAATCAAACACTCGTATCGTACCTGGCTATCATCCGCACACCTTAGTTAACCTCCGGGTAATTTCAACGTGCGACCACCGTCCGATGGCCCTTCTCCAAATCAACGACTCTTGGCAATTTCGCTCAGCTTCCAACGTCAGGCTTTAACATGTGATGGAACAGGTTAAACGGTGGATTTCCGGGGGTCACTTCGCCATGTGTCGCATTCCCTATGGAATTTCTCGTGAATAGGAAATACCGCCTACTCCGCAAAAGCGGTGCGATATGGGCAACTTGCTTTTGTGATTTCGCTCGTGGTTTTGGTATAGGGCTTGACCACGGGTGCAAGTCTGGTTCCGCTATACTTTTGTTTTTTAACTCATGTCCAATCCTCGGGTCAGGTTTCGAAAGCACAACAATATTTTCTCTTTATTAAGAAGGATTTTTATATTTGAACAGTGTTCATGACCCCAGTTCTCTACACATACCTCGCCTTCGGGTGGGGTGAGTTCACAGGGTTATCCAACAATTTATGGGAATTCAAAGACGGAAGAATGGAATTATCAGTACCCAATCGCCTCACAGTTAAACAATTCTTCACAATTAGCAGTTCGAGATAATTCAATGGAAACTAAGCTTGGAAATAATTTAACTGGAAATAATTGTTCACACACAGAGGTTTATTGTAGAAATCCCCTCTCTACTCTCCTCTTCCCTCTCTAATTTTATTCATCCGAGGAATTACAATTTATATACATAACATATGGCTCTTTGGTTCCTCTGAGAGGACCGTTCTAGAAATCAAAAGGTCCAATTATAATAATTCAACTAACTGAAACAGTTCGACTCCTACAACTCTAACTAGTCTAAGTAATACAGTCAGCTGAGTATTGACACCTAGCTGTTACAACTCAAATGTTTTCGAACCCTCCTAGCCACAACATGTGGACAAAACCTCCTACATTGCTGGCTAGTTCCTAATGCCCTTGCATCATCATGTGACATAAAACTATTAAAAAAAGTGAACAGGGAATGATTATTAATTATGACATACTAAGTTGTCAGTTATTTTGACTATTTGTCTTTAACATGTAAAAATGTTAAATTCCAAACTTACATCATCATGGTTTGGCATCATGAGCTTGAATAATTGTCCACCATGCTCATAGTTTCATTGTTGTATTCATATCTATAAACAACATTTAAAATAATAATAAAAAAGTTCTATAAGAAAAATCCAGACCTCCATGCTGCTGCTCCTTGTGAGACAAAGTCAAAATTGCATTACACAATCTGACACATAAGAATCTCCTATATCCCGGTGGTATGTATCCAAACTCTTATAATAGTGTCTTCAAGATTTATGTTGACATTTCCAATGATATATTTAAGCAATGAAAGATGGAGCCTTCTTCATTGTTGTATATGTAACAGTATTTTATTAATATAAAGATTGATGGTTTTGTCTTTTTGAAAATGAAATGTAAAAATAATTTATTGTGGTTAATTGAAAAGTTTTTTTTTTAAAGCTTTTCATTATGGAAGGGCGACATAGATATATGCCCTTCTAATTGCAATCCTATGAATAATTATTTAGGGCCATAACAGTTTTGTAGTGTGGAAAAAGTTGGCAAAAAGTCCTGACTTTTTGAAAAAATCCCGAATTTTTCTCGGAGTCGACTTTATTGGCCGACTTTTTACCGACCTTTTCATCCCTGAAAAAGTCACGATTTTATCCTCGAAGTCCCGAATTTTTGCCGACTTTTTCGAAAAAATCTTGAGTGAGGTAGTTTCTTTAATAATTTTTTAATTTTTTTTGAAAAAATCAGGATTTTTTCCAAAAATGAATATTTTTGTATTTTTTAGTTTTGCCGACTTTTTCAAAAAACTCCCGACTTTATCGAGTATTTCAACTTTTGGACCCTTGCCGATTTAATCCCGACTTCGACTTTTTCCACATTGCATTTTTGAGCTAATTCTTTATTCTTCTTTTTCTTGAATGAAGATTGCTTATAATGCTATAATCTAAAAAATACCCAATTACCCTCCTCAAATTATCTTTCACTTCAATGTTGTTCCCCTTTTTGTTTTATCATGTTTCATGTCATTTGAATGTTTTCCATAATAATTTTCAAAGTTTCTTTATTATTTTCCATATGTGACTCTGTTTCCTATACTTTGGACTTATCTTGCAAAAAGTATGAGATACTAGGAGTTGGATATCCATAAAGGGCCTTAAATGGGGAAATTTTAGTAGATGTGTGATAGGTAGTATGATAGTATCATATTACCATTCTTCCTTGAGAAACCCACTTCATCCATTAAGATTTCTTTTCTAAAGAGTAACATTGTAGATAACCTTAAAAACATTTGTTAACTATTTTTGTTTGACCATTTGATTGTGTTTGATATGTAGAACTCATGGCAACTAGTGTTTCTCCACTCATATTAAATAATTATTTCCAAAAGTTTCTTATTACTATTACTTTAGGAAAACCATGAAGACTATGAATTTCTTTCACAGACACTTCTGCCACTTGGCTTGTTGTTTATGTACTTTGAGCTCTACAAAAAAAATCTACAAATTTGTCTATATAAATGACCACAAAAATGTAATACTTACCTTTATATTTCAGTAACCCTGTAATAAAGTCTATTGATATATCTTCTAGTTTTTGAATATGTATGTGGAATGGTTGAAGTAACCCTAGAGATTTTACTATCTCTCTTTTATTTATTATGCAAACCTGACCTTCTCTTACAAAATTTTGAATATCTTTCTTCATTCCTTCAAAAAATATATTTTTTGATCCTTTGAGATGTTTTAAGGAACCCTGCGTCCTACCATCAGAGAGACATGGGACTCCCTTAATATTTGTTTATTCAAATATGCTTGCGTGCATAAAAATATTCTACATTTGCACCAAAGTATATCTCTCTTTCACTCCCGATGCTCCATAGAGTTCATCCCATCCTTTATAAATTTTAGTTTTTGTTTAGTACTATTGTCATTTTTCCATTATGGAAAGCTTCTTCTAGCCACCTAGGAATAGAAAATGTAATTGGATATAAATTTGAGGCCTCTTCTATTTTAGAAAGAGCATCATGTACTAAATTTTCCTTACCCTTTTTGCAGATTATCTCAGAATTAAAACTTTGCATTTTTTCTCCTCATTTTTGTTAATCTTCCAATGAAATCCATAGCTTCAAAAAATACTTTATGCTATCATGGTATATCTTGACTTTAAAGTACCTCCCGGTGATATACTATCCCCATTTTTTATTGCATGTAATATTGCTTCCATTTATTTTTCATACGTAGATTTCACCAAATATTTTCTTTGAATTCCTTGCTTTTAAAAGCCAATGATATCCCTTATTGTGTTAATGTTACGTAAATTCCTTGTCCTAGTGCCTCACACTTTACTATGAATGTTTTACCAAAAGTAGGTGCAACCGATGTTGGTGTAGAAGACATGGCATCCATTAAAAGAGAGAATGCCAAAGTAGCCTCATCATTCCATATAAATGATATTTTCTTCAAGAGATATGTGAATGGACTTGAAATGCATGCATAATTCTTAACAAATGATCAATAATATCATGTAAGTCTACAAAATCTTCTAAGAACCTTGATTTTCTTAGGAATAGGTCATTTTGTAATAGCTTGCATCTTTTGAGGCTCCAACTTCACTCCTTCCTTTAAAACAATATGAACCAAATACTCGAATTCTTATTTCCCAAAAGCACATTTGGATATTTTTACATAAAAATGATTATTCTCAATAATTTATATAAATTTTCCACATGTTTAGTGTGGTATTCCCATGATTTATTATAAATATGTGTATTATCAAAGAAAACCAACACAAATTTTATAATATGGGATCAAACAAAATTGTTCTTAAGTCGAGCCCATCGGACTTCAAACGGCGATAAACCATAATTCAAACCAAATTCGCGTTCCAAAATAGCCTGCTGACGTCGGCCAATTTTGTGACGCGAAAAACAAATGAATTCTGTCCTAATCTTTTTCAGGTCTGAAGTTGGGCTGGCGTACGGAGGGAGAGTTGTGACGCGAATTTCTTATCAAATTCGCCCTAATATTTTTCGGGCCATATTTCCACTGCGCGAGCGGCCCAAACAAAGATGCGCTCCTATCCCTCTGTGACAAAACCATCGTACATGCTGACATCATCAATCAAAACCTGCCACCCTTTTGACTTTGTAAATAAAAAAAATTGCTTTTGCATCATTTTCATTGTTCTGTGCGCTAGCCAGTCTTCCATGCAAAAAAATTCAAAAACCAACTGTTAACACTTGCTGACCGTTACCTTGCTGAAGAGAATTGAATCCGAGTATTTTAGGGTTTTATTGTCATAACCAGCGCCTGTTTAAACACGTTTCATTTCCCGTAAACAGGTATTTATTCCAATTCCCTGCTAAACTCTGTAAAAAATCCTGGTTTTAGTTTTAATTTTACACTAAGGTCTGAAAAGAAGTTCAATTTGGTCTTTTTCGTTCCCACAACTGAAATTATGTTCCCAAAACTGGTAATTGCGCCCCTTTTCCACAAAACCCCAAAATTCCATTTCTGAATCCACAAGAACCAGAAATGGAAGTTCCTGTAGCTCTGAATGTCGTGCCCATCAATGCCCCTCACAAGGACTTGGATTATTTTCCTTTAGCCGATATGGATTTTCAAATTAAGGACTTGTGTCTCAGTGAGAATCCTCTTCGAATATTTTGCCGCTGCAGAGACAATTATTTGAATGGTTCTGACATATTTGGACTTTGGGAATCAAATATTCCTATGTACCTTCTCCCCTCAGTCCATATTTTTCCTGAGTTAATCCATTATTGCTACACAAATTATGATCCCAACCAACGAGCAGTTTTATCCCCAAGTCAAAATGTCCTTTTCCCAATAACTTCTCAGTCCATAAATGAAATGCTACAATTCCAACCTGGTCAAGCTCTCACTCCCCTGTCCATGGTTGAATTACTTGATAAATCTACTAAGTTATCCCATGAAGAGTTAAACCGCCTATGCCAAACCTTCATGTTACCAGAGCATCAGCCTAAAAACCCTCCCCCTTATGGTTATACTTTCTTTACTGATGAGGGTAGAATTATTTTAAACATGATATCTTCCATAATGGGCTTCAATACTAGTGAGTATGTTGATCAGTTAACCCTAGTATTGTTATCCATTTTTACCCTTGGACAGCCTCCTGCTGTCAAGTACGATTTTGCATCTTATATTGCTAACAAAATCCATGATCAGTTCATGAGATTTGAGAATGAGAGAGTATTTAAGTATTCTTCTGTCATATATCATCTCATGATTTAATTTCAGTCAGAAAATTTCCCTTTTATGTTAAGAAACTTGATGCCAAAGGGAATCCTAGGTCAGTCATCTTTTGGTCTGCCATTACTCACAATTCCTCTGATTCTCCTTATTCCTATAATGATTTTGTCGACCTTTTTGTTCATCCTGCAACTACCTTGTTGATAGGAGTCTCTCCTCCTAGAATTAACAATGAAATCAAGAAAATCCTTCAGCTCTCAAAGCATTACAAGATAGGTGACTGGTACCTATATAAAAACTACACAGAGATCAGGATATATGGATGTGAATTATGCCCATTCAAACTGCCCAATTATGTCCCAATGAGACTCTTTACATTAGAATATTTCAGGTAGATGAATAATTCAGATATAATTCATTTTTGCAATGCAAAGAAAAAGGCTCAACTCAGGATCAAGAGCCAATTAGGTCCCTTCATTTGTAACTCTAGGGAAGCTAGAAAGGAAGCCGAAAGGATTTTAGAAGACTATCTCAGACTACAAAAGAGTTTCTACTGGGTGCCTTATGATCCAAACAACTTTATATGTGATAGAAGAATGAAAAATAAACTGTCACCATACATCCATCAAAGAATCCCAGAAATAGAACAATATGCTAATATGGATGAATGGACAGAAGGGACATTGGTTGAAAAATATAGTGAGCAGGTCAATGTTGAAAATGTAATGAAATATCTTGAGAAGATACTTGACCTAGAATCTTTTGGACAGGTGCAGGGATCTGCTTCAACTAGGACTTTACAATAAAATTTGCAGGAGATTAGTAAAGTAGCAGTAGAATCTAAAGGAAAAGAAAAGGAGCCTAATATACAAATAATTGAAAAATTCATAATGACAGAGCAACCAGAGACTTCTAAAGAACAAGGTCAAGGACAAATTCCTCCTACTCAGATCAGTGAGCCAGAAATTTCTATTTTACAAACTCCTATGAATATAGAAAAGGGAAAAAAGAGAGAGGCTGAAACAACTACTCCTATTGGTGGCTCTTCTGAACAGCAAGATGTTAAAAGGCAGAAATTAACTCCCCTTCCAGAAGATGAATCATTTCAGGAAATCCCTGACAGCCAGGGAAGAGAAGATAGTCAGAAAACAGGTACAGGTAGTGGGACATCCACTAATTTTTAAAAACAGGGAATACAGAGGCAACAAAGTGTAGAAATATCTTCTTTCAAACCTCCAGTAAAAACTGCCTGGGACATCAAAAGAACATTCATCAATATAAAGGCCAAGAACGATCCACTTAGACTTCAAGTGTACAACCAATTTTTGAAGATGGCTCCGAAAAATCAAGAAAGATTGATGTCAGCTTATGACATCCAACAGGGTAAGATGTTAATGAGCCATTTGAAGCCCAAGGTGCAGCAGCCTCAGACAGCTGCAGATTAAGTTAGGACTAATTTTGAAGTATTAGCAAAGGATATCCATCCTTTAGATCAAATTGAGCTACATAAGAAAACAGGTGAGATGATTTATTCTACTCTGACGGATAAATCAATTATGACCCATAAGTTGCAGGATTCTTTGGATAATACTAATACACAGTTGCAGCTTGAAAAAGCCTCCCCCCAGGCTAAGGATAATAGAATAAAAACTTTAGAGGAAATAATCATTGGTTTGGGTCATAATCCTAAAGATGTGAAAGGTATTGAAGCTTTAAGTCAAAGAAAAGATGATGATATTAGCTCAGAAAACAGTAAGTCTGCCTCAAGACATCCCTGAGCACAAATCATCAAGAAAAATTAGGAAGAACTAATGGATTTGCTCTTAGGTAGAATGACGACTTACTATGACAGAAAAAGAGCTTGAGAATGCATTAAAAGATAAAGCGAGGCAGTCTTCAGGTATCTATGGCAGGAGCAGGCAGTAGGTACAATAACAGATAACTAGCATAATTGTCCACGAGCAACACTAAAAATTTGAACAACGTGAATTAACAAGTCAATGGAATAGCAAACTTCAAAAGGCCATAGAAAACTACAACACAAAGGAACAATTATATCCAGTATAAATATTGTCTTTCCAAAGCAGGTGTTGTTGATATTCAAGAAGTGAACAAATTAGAAAAAATAGTCAAAGCATTGGAAAAGGATCTCACATTGGAGAAACCTTTAAAAGAAATAAATGATATTCTTTGGGATAATATCATTCAATCAATAAAGGATGTTTGTTCCTCAATTCAAATAATGGATGAACATAATAAATTAGTTAAATTTGCTCTGGATGAGATTGAGAGATCAAGACAAGAGTTTGGAAATATGCCAGAATAGGCCAATAGACTTATACATTTTTTGAATACTCAGACTAAGAATCAACTTGTAGAAATTGGTATTTAGGACAGGACCGGAACAATTATGGAAATAAAGAGAGTTTTTACTAAAAGAACTCTGGTACAAAATTTAGAAAGAAGGTGCTCAGATATGCAAGAAGAAATCATTGCCTTCAGAGAAATATTGAATATTCTTTTAAATAGAGGATTTCCCAGTCCTATAGTTGCAGAAGATAAGCTAATGGACCTTGATAGTTATGTTGAAAAATTGGACAAATATGCTGATAATCAAGCTAGTTCTTCAACCAGTTCATCAACAGTAGCATTGCCTACAGGGAAGAACCTTCATGCCAGATTGGAGAATTTATATTATCTTGAGCATGAAGTAAATCATTTTTTCCCAAATCAGCCTAATTTCTTCAGATATATTGAGGCTAATGAAACACTAAGAAAGTTGCAAAGGACCAGAGTGCCAGAAGTTCAATGGTGGGAAGAAATGATGGAACTTTTGTAAAAAATTATCCTTACATAAATTTTTTCCTATTTACCATAGTATATCATGATAAAAAGGATAAAAGGATGAACAAAGGTCAAACAGTATCAGAGCAGTTAAAGAGTATCAGTGAAACGAAATAATCAACATAGAATTACTGAAGAGGACAACAGCAAGCCAAGATATAGGGCCTGCCTCTAGCAAATTCTTAAAAGAAGGAAACAACACAACATCAGTTATCATTTTTCTTATCTATGAGACCATCTATCTCTATATTGTTGTAAAATACTTATTAGTTATCCTAGATAATATCTCAATTTGTTATGAGATATTTTGTATGATTTTTTGTATAAATACTCCATCAATTGGAGTAGTAAGTGTGGATTCATATACTTTGCAGTAACATTGACTTTTTCGGAATAAAGTGCTGTTGGAGAAATTTCTTTGTGGCTTGCTGGATGATGAATTGATGCTAGAGACTTTTTACAGGATTCATGTGTCTGCAAAACAACGTTTTTCATGGATTTTTTTACTTCATATAATATATTCAAAACAACTTTTTTTCTCTTGTGAAAAAAAAATGATTAATGTTTATCACTCTGCCTTCAAAACTAGCGATGCTGGTCTATGTTGCTGGTTTATTGATATGGTCTGATGGTCTTTTATATTTTGGACATATCACACTCCTCACATGATTAGCGTTTTTCTCTGTTGCAGGATTTTGGGTACTTTAATTTGTATTTGGAACAATGGACGTCGGTACTCTATCTGTTGCTTTACTATTCTACATACTGCTATTTCACTTTCTTATAGATGCCTCGGGCATATTTGGATGCTTTCTCGGATTGTCGATAATCTCCATGTGGACCGTTACTGGGTTTAATATCAAGTCCCTGTATGTGACATGGGGTATTTTTCTATCACTGTCTGGGGTGGGACTTCCACATTTCTAGATGGATATTTG